>JADRCH010013848.1:0-15933 GCA_019843965.1 Rhynchomys soricoides | reverse complement strand
ATGAGTAAGTCATAAGGCACAGTCATGTCAACTTCAGGTTTTAAACAGTTGCCTCACATCAGTGGGAAGATCACCTCAACATGACTGTTTATACTCTGATCACATAATATGGTCATATTTGCCAGTTTTTTGTGAAGCTGCTCTTTTTTCTTTCTATATTTGTTAAAAGCAATTCACCAAGTCTAGCCCATGTTCAATATGGAACAGATAATGGAAGAGTTATTATATTTATATTAAAATGCCATAACTAATACACAGTTTCAGTTGATACCTTAAGATCATGCAAATATCTTCATGCTTTGGTATCTCTAATTTTTGTACTTTAATTTTTTTTCTATTTTTGTGCATTGGTGTTTTGCCTGCATGTATATCTGTGTGAGGGTGTCAGACCTTGGAGTTACAGACAGTTGTGAGCCACCATGTGGTTGCTGGGAATTGAACCTGGGTCCTCTGGAAGAGCAGTCAGTGCTCTTAACTGCTGAGCCATCTCTCCAGCCCCTTGGCATCTTTTTGCAATGGCACTTGCTTACAGTAGTGATTATTGTGGGTTCTGATAGTGAGCTTTCTGTTTCCGTTATTCCCTTTGCACTCAGCACCTACGATTTTTCTCTAACAAAGATTTGTCCTTTCTCTATTTATGTATGTCATTCACTGTCATGAATACTTGTTTTATTTTGGGATTTTATCTCCAACATCTTCATTTTATGTCTTGCTGAGTTATTCAGACTTTGGCCATTGGGACCTTTCTATTAGTTCTTATAAGCCTTTTGCACACTTCCTTTTCCCCCCTTGAATATTTTCTTCTTAATTAACTGAAGTTTTACTTCTACATTATAAAATTTCCCTAAACATATATACCAGTTCAGTTTTCAAATATGATGTACATGTTATATGATATTTTAGTAACTTACAGAGCTGTGAACTATTAACACATTTTAAAAATAGGCTATTTCCCCATTCCACCCCAAACAAACCATATCTCCATCTGCTGTAAATTTTCATTACAAAACAATCACTAATCTCTGTCTTTACAGATCTGCTTTTACTGTTCACTTTCTTTCCTCCTGGAACAGTAAGGCATTCCAGGTTTTGGCCTTATTTTCTGTGCCTTAATCCTAGAAATGACTATTTACTCAAGGAAAACCACTTTGTTTGTAGGAGAATGTTATTAAATAACTAAGACCTGAGGTTGGATGTGATAACACATACCAGTAATCCTGGCACTTAGGAAACTGAGGCCACCTTGAGCTACATAGCAGGACCCTGCCTCAAAGAAAATCAATCTATTCAGTTAACCAATCAATCTAAGATGTGGGTGTTAAGTGTGTTTGTTACTACTTTAGTACATTACTTCTAGTTTCTATAAGTGGAAAGAGGCAGGTAATGAATGCATGTATAACCATCCATGTATATGCTGACTAGTTTTATGTCAACTTGACACAGCTTGAGATATCAGAGAGGGAGGAGCCTCAGTTCAGAAAATGCCTCCATAAGGCATTTGGGGTTAGGAGATGTAGGCAAGACTGTAGGGCATTTTTAAAATTATCAACTGATGGGAGAGGGCCCAGTTCATAATGGGTGGGGCTATCCCTGGGCTGGTGGTCCTGAATTGTCAAAGAAAGCAGTCTGAGCAAGCCATGGGGAGAAATCCATTAAGCAGCATTCCTCCATAGCCTCTGCATCATTCCAGGTTCTTCCCCTATTTGAATTTTTGTGCTGACTTCCTTTAATAATGAACTGTGATGTAGAAGAATAAGCCAAACAAACCCTTTTCTCCCCAAGTTGCTCTCGTCATAGTGCTTTATTACTGTAACACTACCCTAAGACAGATTCTAGCTATATTTGTGTCCTATCTATATGTTAAGTTGATACTGTGATTCTAATCTGATACCATGGGTGTATTAGTTTTTTATTGATGTGATAAAACACTATGCTCAAGGCAACTTATAAAAGAGTTTCATTGGGTTTACCATTCCAGAGAGTTGGAGTCCATGATGGTGGGATGGAGACAGAAGGGATCAGGCACAGTGGTTGGAGCAGCAACGGGAGACTTCGCATCTTGAACTTCAGCCATGAAGCAGGGAAAACAAGACTCAAAAATGGCCTGAGTCCTTAAAGTGTCAGAGCCCAGCTCCAGGGACAAACTTCCTCTCGCAATGCTACACCTCCTACACCTCTTTAAAACACTACCATTTGGGGACCAAGTATTCAAATTACAAGACTATGGAAACATCTCGTGCAAACCACCTCAGAAGGGTTTATTTTAGTGTTTCTTCTTTACTTATCTTTCTCTGGCAGTAAGAAATGTGGCTTTCATTATTTACAGTATATTTGCTTGTTAATAGGCCTCAAAAGATATGTCTATGTGTTAGCTAGTGGAGACTGTGAATTTAACTTTATATGGAAAAAGATTCTTTATAAAAATAAAGATTTTTCCTGTTGTGCTGATGAACACCAATTCTAACACTCAGAAGGCAGAGACAGGAATATCTGTAAGTTCAAAGCCAGCATGGTCTCCTCAGTAAATCTGTAACAGAAAGAGCTACATAGTGAGATCATATCTTTTTAAAAAAATAATGAAGAAAAAAAGAGAAATTAAGATATCAGAATCCTTATCTTGAGTGATGTAGGTGAACCCTGAATCCATTGACAAGTGACCTTAGCAAAAACACACAAAGCAGATGAGGAGGCAAGGAGAGAGAAATGAAAAAGAGAGAGAAAAGAGAGAGACAGGGAAGATGAGAGATAGGGAGAGGGGAGAGAGAGGAAAAATGTGAGCAATTGAGCATCATGTAATAATAAAGACACAGACTCGAGTGATGTTATGAACAATTGGAAGCTAGAACCCCTGGTCCTTAGACACCAGAAAGACTGAAACCCTGAAATACATTAATGTTGGGATTCTGATTTTCAAGACGGTCAAAACAAAACATTTCTCGTGTTTTATACTACTACATGTAGAACAACTTGTTACACCAGCCCCAGGAAACTAAAACACATAAAATTTGAAAATCCACAGAAGTATCCAGGATCCAGATCAAGAAACAGGACAGTGATAGCACTTCATATGGTCCACCTTAAAAGGATCTACCTCTTTGGCTCCTATTCTTTAAATATATGTAAGGCATAGTAATAGTTTTGTTCATTTATATTTATCCCATAACATAATTTATTCATCCATTTTGTTGGTGGGGATTTGGGTAATTTCTAAAATGGGGCTCTGTACTAACTGGTTTTCTGTTGCTGTGATAAAACACCATGACCAAAATCATCTTACATATGGAAGAGTTTATTTTGGTTATGGTTCCAGAGGAGTCAGAGTCCATCACAGCAGGGAGACATAGCAATAGGCAAGCATGGCATCTAGAGCAAGAAGCTGAGAGAGCATATTCTCAACTGAAAACATTAAGCAGGGAGACAGAGAGGAGGGGTATGTGTTGGGGGAGCATGAGAGTCAGTTGGAAGTGAAGCCAGGCTATAAACTCTTGAAGCGCACCTCTAAGTACAGATGTACTTCTGCCAGCAAAGGCCATAATCTATTGAACGTCCCTACCACCCTCCAACAGCACCAACTGTTCAAATACCTGAAGGGTATTCTAATCCAAACCGCATTCCAAGATGCCTAAACTACCTCACACTTCTAAACAATAGTGTATGCATTTTTCCATTTGCAACACTGTTTTTGGTTTTTACTATTAAGTTTTGCAATTTAATAAGCATGTAGTTATTGTATGGTAGCTTTTAAGTTTTGTACTAAAATATACATATTTAGCATCTTCATTATCCTAACACAGAAAGTTCAATGTATTGTCAGAATATGGCCCAGGAATGGAGCCCTGTGAGGAGAATTCTTAGTCCCTGTGAGAACACTGCAAGAAAACAAGAGTCTTGTGACCTCAGTTTTTTCCAAAATATGGAATTGCTCTTGGAATTTGTTTTTGTGCTCTTCGCAATGTCGCAGATAGGAGTTTACTTCAGATTGCTCATTACTGCTTGCTGCTGTTAGTCAATTCAATGTTTAAACTACAAGTGACTTGTCCTGTGATTATGTACAGGTTGAACTCAGGAGAATTTTACTCATGTGACCTTTCTTAACTCTCAGAAAATAACTGCCTGGGGCTCTGAATAAATTGGATACTGCATGAGACTTTAGTCCGCTCATTTATTTGCTCCATTCTCTCAGGCCCCACCACCTCTAGAGTGATAACATGTTGAAATTCATATTTCTGTATCACCACCACCACCACCCATTCACAGAACTCTCTTCCTCTCCAATTGAAGTTCCATACCCATTTGTTGTGAGGCAACTTCCTGGGAACACTCCCTCCTGGAGGAAAACTTAGGAAGTAAGCCACCTAGTCAGTGAAAAGAGACTTAAATGATCACAAGGCTCCTCCTCAAGGTTATGGGAACAGCAATCAACCACTTCGGGAGGAGACTCTCCAACCTCTTGGCAACTTGCAAGTTGTACTGGGAGCTCCAGAGATATAGCTTTGTGAGTTACCTCACAGTCTGGTTTGAGCTTTTGATAATAATTAATACCTTTGAGTCATCTGTGTTCCTGTAACCAACTCCTCAGATCTGTACCACTGGAAGTAATACAGTAAACTCATTGGTTTGCCAAACTGGGAATTTGGTGGATTCATCACTTTGGTAGCCTACTTGGGGTGAGCAGCCACTTGCTCACATCATACCAGGAAAAGTCAACACACCTAACATTAACTCCTCATTTCCCCTCACTCCAGGCCCTGGTACCACCCTCCTGTTTTTATATACTATTGGCTACTCTCATCTCAGTAGGAGTAGGAACTACACAATTGTCTTTTAGATTGGCTTATTTCACTTAGAATAATATCAAGACACATATACATCTGGTGTATGTCAGAGCATCATTGTTTTGAATCAGAATCATATCATAATGTATGTATCCATAGAGCAGTTTGTCTATTTATGTCAGGGGGTACTGTGGCTCCTTTCATCCTTTGGCTGTGAATAATGTGGCCATGACTGTGGGTATATAATACTTGAATTCCAGCTTTCAAACAAACCAGGGCTCAGATTTACCTACATCCTCATGAAGCATTTATTTTTTCAAATGATGGGCATTTCTATGAGTTTGCGTCTTCTGATTGCCAGAATCTTGGTGTTGGGTATCTTCTGTGGTTATTTGCCTCATGGCTTCTTTTATAAAGCTCTTGCCTCTTGGCTTACAAGTCATCTACCACTTTTTATTTCTGGTAAAGAGGAACTCTTTAGTTTGTGCTCTTTCCATGGTTTTGAAAATCAGACTTCTGCTCTACCCACTCAGTGTGTAGTTGAGCCTTTTCTATGAAACATCATTCTATCATTTTTCTTACACTCCAACCTCTCCCTTTCCCTAGTCTGCTTTAGTCTGCAATTAGGTTTCATTACAGGATATTCACACCCTATAGCCAGAATACAATGCCTAATTAGTTTGTATGTGTTACTTTCCTGTCTCAGAGTATAAGAACTTCCTTTTGTGTTACATGTATAGCTGTAACAAAGTACTTATTACATGATTTGGGGAAATGGTTAAACTAAAAGAATATTTACGTCTACTAAGAACAGATACTGAATAGTTTAAATTAATGGCATTTTATTACAGATATAAAAACAGATATATTAAGACAGAGCCATAGTAATTATTAAATTAGTCTAATCTTTACAACAGAAAGTACTTTTGACCTAGAGAGTGTAAGCTTATTAAACTAAATTTCATTGCTTTTCTTGGACTGAGATGAAGAAAAGCTAGACGTGTGATCTCATGGGGATGAGAGTGATCTGATAGAATGGTGCATTTTTCTCACAAAGTAAATAACACAATAACTATGCTTTGATAAGCTTTCTATCCTTCCTTTGGGAATTATATAACAAATACTTCTAAGGTTCAAGTATAACTTTCTTGAAATGTTCCATCTGTGACCCAGAATCTCTTCCTACACTTGGTAAAACAGAAGAGCTAGTTAAACCTCTACCCCTGCGACATTTAGGAAGGTACAACAATCCCTGCAGCAGCTAGGGCACTACTTAATGTACGATGGCCACAAAACTGACAACACAGTTTCTCGGATATGGCCATGGCAGTCATTATGACAATGGGATGCAATAAGTACAAAGGATTTCCTCCAGTGCTTTCGTCATGAAAGAGCAACCATGGATAAACTAGAATGCTAAGTGACCTGTAGTTTGTGGGGTGGTGGTACAAGGGATGGGGAGCAGTTCTGATTCAGATAGGGTTTATTTACACATAACAGGGGCTAGTTTTTGTAACTTACTCAACAAGGAATTTACTTATTCACCATAACAAAAAATCTGAAGTCAGCCACAGAGGGCTAATGAAACTACCAGAGAAACCAGATTCCTGCCTTGCTGACCCACAGACAGAGAAGGTACAAATGGCTGTTTTCCCTCACCATTACAGAGTGCAAGAAGGAAGACTGGCTATGGTGGAAAGAAGGTGCCTACTGAACAGTCCTCCGTGTCTATGACTAGATACTAGGAAAAAACGGTTTCTCATAAAGTAACTTTCACAACAAACTATTTCACTGGCCAATGAATCAGATGACTACGCCACCTAGAAGAGCCCTCATAGAAATGTCTTAAATCAGATTTGTCATCACTCCAAGCAAACTTATAATTCTGTTAGTAAGGAATAAGAGTTTATATTGGGCAAGCAAGCCAGCAGTTTATCACATTTGGACTTGATGTTTTAAACTTTGCTGCTAGATATGTTTCTAAAAAAATTATACAAATTAAAGCTATAGTGAGATATCTATACACCCAACACACACACACACACACACACACACACACACACACATGGTGGTAAGCTTATTAAGTCAGAAGAAGTCTTTGCAGAAAATAGGTGAGAAGGATGTAACTTCTCTCAAATCAACAGCACATCAGTCATATCAGGCTACCTGGGAAAGAGCAGGAGAAACCACAAGGCATGGCTGTTACTCATATACAGCACACTGCAGAACCTAGGAGCCCACATAACAGTGCAGAGATCTGAGAAAAGTACCAGGAAAGGACTGCCAACCTGTGTTGTCCCCAGCCACTGAGCAAAGAGGCTGCAGAGTTCAAGGCTCCCATTCACGTCTCCCACGCAGCACCCACAGAGAACTTCAAAAGCCAGAGATCTGAGAACTTCAGATGTTAAACCTAGGCCAGCTGTGTCAGTAACTCACTCAGATTACTATTCTTTTTAATTCTTATATTGCTATTTAATGTCCACTCTGGCATATTCATCTCGCGATGGTTGACTTTGGTCTGCATATTGCTTATTTAAGTTTTAGGATCCTTGTGTTTCCCAACAACATACTATACCTTTTACCTGTATCTCATACACTACCCTATTATTTCCATATGTTTCCCTTTCTCTTAGCCTCATATGTACTATGCAATCCTATATGATGGTCTTTGACGTCAATAAGTGTTTCAGGATAAATAACCAAGGCTAAGCATGGTGCATACTAGATTTTAGTTATTAAGATTAGCTGTGGGAAGGTACTAAGGTAGGTAAGGAGAGGGATACTCTCTGAGTGACTTTAAAACAAATAAAAATATGTGTGAATACAGTAGTTGGAAGGAAAAAGTTGGAAATGGTTAAAGTCCATAGATTTTAGAAATTGTTAAACTTGTGCAAGATTATAATTCATAAGTAAAAAAAAGAGGCAATGAGGATGCACAAACTTGCAGGCCAAACACCATACACATAATAAAAAAATTTAAGCCCGGCAGTGGTGGCACACACCTTTAATCCCAGCACTTGGGAGGCAGAGGCAGGGGGATTTCTGAGTTTGAGGCCAGCCTAGTCTACAGAGTGAGTTCCAGGACAGCCAGGGCTACACAGAGAAACCCTGTCTCGAAAACAAATAAACAAACAAACAAAAACAAAAAATTAAATGCTAGTAACCACTTACAAAAGAAAAAAGTATAATCTTGAAAAAAATAGGTTGAATAACTGTAATAACAAGAACAACAATAACAAAAAAAAAACCCAGTAAGGTACCAGCTGGAATTCAAAGACATATATGATACTCTGACAATATCATGCCATTCAGGAAGTTATGACTGTTAGACTACATGAAGGACCAAATCTACAGGCCATGTACAAAGAAGAATAATCTTGTCTTAAAGGCATAAAAATTGTCAAATGACCCATAACAGAAAATTCCCTATAGTTAGGAAAAGGAATCATAGTCTGGATATAAGAGGTATTTATGGAGCCAACAGGAAGACCAGAAAAGAACTTCTTCTTACTATTATTAAAACACTAAATATACAGAATAAAGAAAGTATATTGACAGTGACAAGAGAGAATCACCAAGTCAGCTGTAAAGGCAGGCCCATCAGACTAACAGCAGATTTATCAACTGTAACTTTAAAAGTCAGGAGGGTTAGGATAGATGTACTTCAAGTTCTGAAAGACAACACCTGCCAACTACTGGCCCCCAAAAAATCTGCCATCATTGAAGAAAAATAAAATCTTTCTATGATAAAAATAGACTAACGGAATTTATCATTGTTAAACTAGCTCTACAGAAACTATATGAAAGATCCTTGGAACTGAAGGGAAAAAAATAATCTATCCAGGAAGCCGCAGGAAAGAACAGACTATGCTAGAATAATAATTGAACAAGAGAGGAAGAGGAAAACCCAATCACTACAAAATCAGCAAAAAGACACGTATCAACTCACACATTTCTATGATAACCTTGAATATTAATGGTCTTAATTTCCCAATCAAGGCGCACAATTGTAGACTGGATTAAAAAACAGGAGTGATCTATTTGCCCTCTCCAGGAAAATGCACCTCACCACAAAAGACAGATATTTCCTTAGGGTAAAAGGGAAAAATCCATGGAGGTAGGGGGAGGGGAGAGGGAATAGGGAGGTTCCAAGGGGGAGATCTGGAAAAGGGGAAACATTTGAAATATAAATAAAGTATCAAAAAGAATTTTTAAAAAAAAATTTAAAAAAAGAAGACAGAATGTCAGATGTACAAGATACAATAGACGAAATTGACATCAGTCAAAGAAAATGTTAAAGCTAAAAAATTCCTGATACAAAATATGCAGGAAATCTGGGATACCATGGAAAAAACTAACCTAAGAATAATAAGAATAGAAGAAGATGAAGAGTCCTAGCTCCAAGGCCCAGAAAATATTCTCAACAAAATAATAGAAGAAAACTTTTCCAAAGTAAAGAGATGCGTATAAACATACAAGAAGTTTATAGAACACCAATTATACTAGTCCAGAAAAGAAAATCCTCCCTCAACATAATAATCAAAACACAAAATCTATAGAATGAAGAAAGAATGTTAAAAGCAGCAAGGGAAAAGGGCAGGTCACATACAAAGCAGACATATCAGAATTGTACCTGACATCTCAACAGAGACTCTAAAAGCTAGAAGGGCCTGTACAGCTATCTTGCAACCTCTAAAATAAATAAATAAATAAATAAATAAATAAATAAATAAATAAATGCAAACCTAGACTATTATACCCAATAAAACTTTCAATCACCATAGATAGAAAAAAAACCAAGATATTTCAAAACAGACCCAAATTCAAATAATATATATCCACAAATCCAGCCCTACAGAAAATACTAGGAGTAAAATGCCAACCCAAGGAGGATAACTACATCCAAGAGAACACAGGAAATAAGTAATCCCATACCAGCAAAAACAAGGGAAGCACACACCACCACTATAACCACTAACAACAATAACAACAACATCAAAATAACAGGAAATAACAATCACTGGTCATTAATATCTCTCAACATCAATAGACTCAATTCCCCAATAAAAATACACAGGTTACAAAATGATGCAAAAACAGAATCCATCATTCTGCTGCATACAAGAAACACACCTCAGCAATAAAGATAGACATTGCCTCAGAGTAAAGGGCTAGAATAAAGTTTTCCAAGCAAACGGACCCAAGAAGCAAGCTGAGGTAGCCATTCTAATATCTAATAAAATAAGACTTTCAACAAAAATTAATCAAACGAGACAGGGAAGGACACTTCATACTCATCACTGGAAAAATTTACCAAGATGATATCTCAGTTCTGAACATCTATGCTTCAAACACAAGGACAAACACACATTTGTAAAATGCTGAAGCTTAAATCATACATTGAACCTCACACATTAATAGTGGGAGACTTCAACACTCCACTCTCACCAAGTGACAGGACATCCAGATAAAAATGAAACAGAGAAATAACAAAACTAACAGACATTATGAATGAAATGGACCTAACAGACACTTATACAATATTTCATCCATCATAAAAACAGAAACATTCTCAGCACCTCACGGATCCTTCTCCAAAATTGCCATATAGTTGGTCACAAAGCAAGAAAATTGGAAATAACGTTTTGTATGGTATCAGACCACTATGGATTAATGTCGGACTTCAACAACAGCAGAAACACCAGAAAGCCTACACACTAGTGGAAATTGAACAACTCTCTACTCAATGAAGAAATAAAGAAATTAAAGACTTTCTAGAATTCAATGAAAATGAAGGCACATCATACCTAAACTTATGGGACACAATGAAAGCAGTGCTAAACAGCAAGTTTATAGCACTAAGTGCCTCCATAAAGAAATTAGAAAGTTCTCACACCAGCAATTTAAAAGTACACATGAAAGCTCTACGGGAAAAAAAAAGAAGCAAGCACAATAAAGGGCAGTAGAAAGCTGGAAATAGTCAAAATCAGGGCTGAAAGCAATCAGTTAGAAACAAAGAAAACAATACAAAGAATCAATCAAACCAAGAGCTGCTTCTTTGAGAAAATCAACAAGATAAACAAAACCTTGACCAAACTAACCAAAAGATAGACAGTATCCAAACAAACAAAATCAGAAATGAAAAGGTGACATAACAACAAACACTGAAGAAATTCAAAGAATCATTATGTCATAATTCAAAAGTCTGTACTCCACAAATTGGAAAATCTTAATGACATGCACAATTTTCTAGATAGATAGCTCTTATCAATGTTAAATCAAGATCGGGTAAACTTTTTAAAGAGCCCTATAACCCCTAAAGAAATAGAGCAGTCATTAAAAGTCTCCCAACCCCTGAGTCATCAAGTCTCTATAGGATTAGGGGCATCCTCTCCCACTGAGGTCAGACAAAGCAACCCTCTGCTATGTATGTGCTGGGGACCTCTGACCAGCCTGGGTATGCTCTGGGAGCTCTGAGGGGAAGGGCCTGGGTTAGTTGACATGGTTGGTCTTCCTATGGGATTACCATCCCCTTCCTGGGTATGCTCTGGGAGCTCTGAGGGGAAGGGCCTGGGTTAGTTGACATGGTTGGTCTTCCTATGGGATTACCATCCCCTTCCGTTGTTCCTTCAATCCTTCTCCTAACTCTTCCATAGGGATACCTGACCTCTGTCCAATGCTTGGCTGTGAGTATCTGCCATCTGTCTCACTCAGCTTCTGGTAGAGCCTCTCAGAGCACAGCTATGCTAGGCTCCTGACTGCAAGCACAACATACCATCAGTAATAGTGTCAGAGACTGGTGCCTGTCCAGGGGATTGATCCAAGTTGGGCTAGTCACTGATCAGTCATTCCTTCAGTCTCTGCTCCATTGTTGTCCCTGCTGTTGTTTCTTTTAGATGGGAACAATTTGGGGTTGAAGGGGTTGTAGGGTATGGGGAGAGACAGGAGAGAGGCCCAAAGGGCAAGGAGAATGAATGGAAATATGCAGCTGTAGTGGGTGGGGCTGGGCGGGACCTCTAGAAAGTCCTGAAGACCTGGGATGGGGGAGGCTCCCAGAATTCAATATGAGTGACCTTAGCCAAAATGCCCAACAGTCAGGATTTAGAACCTGAAAAGACTACCTCTAGTAGTCAAACAGAACCTTCAATTATTAATTTTTCTTATACATAGAGACATTTCAATATTAGGATGAAGCTCTCAAGTCAAAGCCGTGAGATAAGAAGGAATCACTATAATGCATGAGCTGTAGCAGGGCCATTCAGGAATACAAAGTTCATGGAGTTAAGAGGAAGAACAACTACAGGTGAAGGAGGCTGGTATGCAAGTGGTGTGGGGAAAGGTTGAGGGGCTTGTTGATAATGGTGCTCTGGCAATTACCTGACAATCCCAATGGGTAGTTGCAGTACACTCTCCTGTAATCATCATGATGTCTAGGTATATTATTAATATAACAAAACTGGATTTGTTTTGCTTGGAGTTTATTTGTTTATTTTTTGTTTCTTGGTTGACTTAAATTCTTGACTATTACAAAAATATAAATGATATAAAAATTGGGGGAAAAAAGTCTCCCAACCAAAAAAGGCCTAGAGCTACATGGTTTTAGTGCAGAATTCTACCAGACTTTCAAAGAAGAACTAATAGCATTACTCCTCAAACTATTTCACAAAATAGAAATAGAAGAAACAGTGCCAAACTCATTCTATGAAGCCACTGTCACACTGATACCTAAACCACACAAAAATTCAACAAAGAAAAAGAACGACATATTATTTCTCTTAAGAACATTGATGCAAAAATACTCAATAAAATACTTGCAAACTGAATCCAATAACACATTAAAATGATCATCTACCATGATGAAGTAGGCTTCATCTCAGGGATGCAGGGTTGATCAATGGAATTATATCAAAGACCCAGAAATAAACTCACAGACCTATGGACACTTGATATTTGATAATCAAGCCCAAACCATACAATGGAAAAAAGAAAGCCTCTTCAACAAATGGTGCTGGTCTAACTGAATGCTATATATAGAAGAATGAAAATAGATCTATATTTATCACCCTGCACAAAACTCAAGTCCAAGTGAATCAGAGACCTCAACATAAAATGGAATACACTAAGTCTCATAGAAGTGAAAGTGAAAAATAGCCTTGAATGCATTGGTACAGGAGACATTTTCCTGAACAGAACACCAAATGGCTCAGTGTCTAAGATCAATAATTGATAAATAGGACGTCATGTTACTGCAAAGTTTCTGTAAGGCAAAGGACACTGTCAATAAGACAAAACAGTAGCCTAAAGATTGGGAAAGGATCTTTATCAACCCTACATGTGACAGAGGGATGGTATCCAAAATGTATAAAGAGCTCAAGAAGTTAAACAACCCAATAACCCAATTAAAATATTGGGCACAGAGCTAAACAGAGAATTATCAACAGAGGAATCTCAAATGGCTGAAAAGCATTTAAATAAATGTTCAAAGCCCTTAGTCATCAGGGAAATGTAAATCAAAACAAGTCTTAGATTCCATCTTACAGCGCGCAAAATGGCTAAGATCAAAAACTCCAGTGATAGCATATGCTGGCAAGGGTGTAAAGCAAGGAGAACACTCCTCCATTGCTGGTGGGAGTGCAAACTTGTATAACCACTTTGGAAATGAATTTGATGGTTTCTTAGAAAACTTGGAATAGTTCTACCTCTAGACCCAGCTAGACCAAAAGATGCTCCACCATTGCACAAAGACACTTGCTCAACTATGTTCACAGCAGCATTATTCTTAATAGCCAGAAACTGGAAATAACCTAGATGTCCCTCAACAGAAGAATGGATAAAGAAAATGTAGTACATTTACACAATGGAACACCATTCAGCTATGAAAAACAAAGACATCATGGATTTTGCAGGCAAATAGATGGATCTTAAGAATATCATCCTGAGTAAGGTAACCCAGTCCAAAAGGACATACATGGTACGTACTCACTTTTAAGTGGAGATTACCCATAAAATACAGGATGCCCATGCTAGATTCCACAAACCAAAAGAGGTTGGATAGGAAGGAAGGAACAAGCAAGGATGCTTGAGTCTCACTTAGAAGGGGGAATGCAATGGTTGTAGAAGGCAAATGGAAGGACAGAACTGGGTAGGACAGGAGATCGGGATGGGGGAGGGGCTCGGGGTCAGGTATGGGGAGACTTAGGGGGTTTGGCTGATGGCAATGAGAATGAATGGAAATCTGCAAAAGATGGGGGGAAGGAATGGGCATCTCCAGGAAGAAACAGAGACCTAGAATAGGGAAGGTGCCCGAGAATCAATGGGGGTGTCCTTAGCTGTGACTCACAGCATTGGAGATATGGAGCTTGCAGAGGCTGCCTCAAGGCAGGAACCCTGGTGGAGCTATAGGGACACCAACCTACCCACAAAACTTCCAACCCAAAACTTATCCTATCTACAAGAAATGCAGGGATTGGGGATGGAGCAGAGAGTGAGGGAATGGCCAACCGATAACTTGAGACCTATCCCATGGGCAAGCATCAATCCCTGACACTATTAATGATACTCTGTTATGCAAGGAGATGGGAGTCTAGCAACCCACTCAGACAGATGCAGACACCCACAGCCAAACAGTGGATGGAGCTTGGGGACTCTTATGGAAGGATAGGATGAAGGATTGCAGCCTCTAAGGGAACACCAACTCCACAGGAAGACCAACAGAATAAACTATCCCAAACCCTTGGGGCTCTCAAAGACTGAACCACCAACCAAAGAACATACATGGGCTGGACCTAGAACTCTCAGCATATGTGTAGTACCCATGCAGCTTGGTCTTCATGTGGGTCCTGAACAACTGGAACAGGGGCTATCCCAAAAGCTCTTGCCTGTTTGTGAGATATGGTCTTCTAGCTGGGCTGCCCAGTGGGAGAAGAAGCACCTAGCCTCCCAAAGACTTGAAGTGCCAGGGTGAAGGGATACCCAGGAGGTTCCAACCTACTCAAAGGAGAAGGGGAGGGGAGAAGGATTGTGGGAGAGGATGACCAGGAGGGGGGCAGTAAGTGGGATTTAAAGTAAATAAGGGAAAATAAGTATGTATGAATTTTTAAAAAAAGTGTGTGTGTGTGTGTGTGTGTGTGTGTGTGTGTGTGTTCCACTAAGATGGGACATCTGAAAGGAATGCAAAAATTTCTATACATATATAATCTATCAAAATTAATCCAAGATGAGATAAAAATTTTAAATAGATCTATTACAAGCAGGCATATTGAATCAGTAATTAGTTAAAAATCTTCCAATTAAAAACAAAACAAAAGACTAATGGATTCACTGGTGAATTTTGCCAGTCATTCAAGATAGAACTAATACAAATGCTTCCCAAACTATTCCATCAACTAGAAAAGGAAAGTACATTATCAAACCCCTTTTAACAAGCTGGGGTTACCTGATATCCCAAGTATAATAGAGACAGCAAAAGGAAAATCACAGACTAACTCACCTGATGAACATCACAAAAATGTTTAACTAAATACTTGCAAACCCAATCAAGTTTATTGTGGGTTTATTCCAGAGACGTAGGGATGGTTCAACATATGCAAACCAACAAATATTGCTAATTACATAAATTGAATCAAGAACAGAAATCATATGTTCATCTCAATAGACACAGAAAAAGCTTTTGACAAAATCCAGAATCCCTACATATTAAAAAAAAAAAAAAAAACCTAGAGAAAATCATAACAAAGTATTTATTTCAACATAATAAAAGCTACACATGGCAAGCCCACAGCAAAAAAACTGAATGGGATAAAGCATTTCCACTAAAATTGGGATCAAGAAAAAGCTTGTCTATTTTCACCACTCTAACTCAGCATCATACTGGAAGCCTTAACTATGCAATAAGACAAGAAAGGAAGTCAGAGGGACACAAATAGGAAAAGAAGACGTCAATTATCTCCATTTGCAGATAATACAGTTTTATACGTGAGACCTTCAGGAACTCCTCCAAACATTTCTAAGAACTAATAGACACTTACCTAGAAAGTAAATGAAAGACCCTTCTAATGAAAAGTCTAGGACACGGAAGAAACTGAAGATGGAATACCTCCTGTGCTCTTGGATCAGAATTTATACTGATAGGTCATCCTAGGAAAAGCAGCCTGCAGAT
>JADRCH010013847.1:0-10233 GCA_019843965.1 Rhynchomys soricoides | reverse complement strand
CAGCCTGCAGATTACATGCAATCTCAATCAAGATTGCTCTTTCTTCACAGAAATAGAAACAAATTAAAACACACATGGAACACAAACAAACAAACAAACAACACCTGAGCAAAAACAGTACTTCTGGAGGTATCATCATATCTGATGTTTTAGGGTTACTATTGCTGTGATGAAGCACCCTGACCAAAAGCAACATGAGGAAAGGGTTTATTGGTATTCATTCACAGTTCCATATACAGTTCAGCATCAAGGCAGTGGGGGCAGGAACTCAAGCAGGAAGAACTTGGAGGCGGGAGCTGATACAGAGGCCGGAAAGGGGTACTGATTACCTCTACGGCTTTCTTTTTCATTTATTTACTTTTATTTTATGTGCACTGTTGTTTTGCCTGCACATATATTTGTGTGAGGGTGTCAGATCCCCTGCAACTGGAGTTGTAGACAGTTGTGAGCTGCCATGTGGTGCTGTGAATTGAGCCCTGGGTCCTATGGCTTTCTTATAGAGCCCAGGCCTATGGGTCAGAAGTGGCCCCATAGACAATAGGCTGGGCTCTCGGACATCAATCACTAATTTAAGAAAATACCCTTTGGGCTAACCTATATCATGATGTTAACTGAAGCATTTTCTCAATTGAGGCTACCTCCTCTCTGATGACTAACTTGTGTTGACATAAACTAGCCAGCAGACCTGATTTCAAGTTAAACTACAGAGCCATAGAAATTAAAATTCTCTGATACTAGCTGAGAAACAGATGAACAGATCACTGGAATAAAAATAGGGCCCAGGCACAAAATCATAGCCACCTGATTGTCTTTTATAAGGTGCAGAAAGTACAAGTTGAAGAAAAGGCATCGTCAACAACTGGTGCTGGAAAGGCCCAACATCGATCTACGTGTAGAAGAGCAATACACCTTACTTTCACCCTGCTCAAAAATCAACTCCAATTGAACCCGAGACCTAAGCATACGTTCTGAAACTTGGAAAGTCTTAGAGGAAAGCATAACTAATATATTTCAAGATACAGGAGTAGGTAAGGAGTTTCTGAATAGGACTCGGATCTCAGGATCAGCTTAATAAACAACAAATAGGACTTTATGCAATTGAATAGCTTCCACAAAGCAAATGGAATTGTCAACTGAAGAGGAGGAAAACCTGCCAGGCATATATCTGATAGAGCTAGACTATAAAAAAAAAAAAATCAAGAAAATAACTCTATCAAAATATGGGCTAATGAACTAAATAAACAGCTCTCAAATGAAATACAACTAACCAATAAATTCTTGAAAAAATGTTCAACATGGTGTGGAGTCAAGAACACACATTAAGTTTCACTGGAGACCATTACAAGCACCAGAGTTGTTATTTTGAAATTAAAATCAGGGACTGGCGAGATGCCTCTGTTGTTAAGAGCACTTGTTGCTCTTGCCAAGGACCTTGGTTCAACTCCTGGTACCCACATGGGAGCTGACCACAATCTGTAACTACGGTTCCAGGGTGTCTGGAACTCCCAAGCCAAGAAATCAATAACTTCAGTTCTAAGGAATCTGACATCCCCCTTCTCAGTTCTGTGGGCACTACACATAGTGTGGAGACATGCACATGGACAAAACACTCAGACACATAAAGTATGAAAATTAAAATTAAAAAAGAGACATGGGGCTGTAGAGATGGCCCAGAGGTTAAAAGCATTGAGTGTTCTTCTAGGAGACCCAGGTTCAATTTCTGGCACCCACAGAGTGACTCACACCATCTGTAACTCAAGCCCCAGGGGACTGAACTCTTTCTTCCAGCCTCCATGGGCACTGCATTGTGTACTCTATGATGCAAGATATACATGTAAGCAAAATATCCATATATGTGTGTGTGTGTGTGTATACACATACACATACATGTATACATATACATGTATACACACATACACACACACATACATACATAATGCCATGAATTTGTAGCAAATGGCACTTTCACACAGAAATCAGAAAAAAAAACCTTCAAAATCCCCTATCTACCAAATAAATGGAAATAAATTTCTCAGAGAAAACTAGAGCAGCAGTAAGCAGGAATCATGGGGCTGCTCCAAATACAAATGTCAGCAGCTATGGACAAGAAGCCAAACCAGGAACATTTGTTCTGAAGCACAATGCAAAGTGTGGTGCCACACTTCTATAATCTCGGTATCTGTAGAAGCAAGAGGCTTACCATTTAAGGGCAGGCCATGGTTACATAGTAAGACTCTGTTTCAAAAAACTAAGAGCTGGTATGTAGCTCACTGGCACAATACTTGCCCGGCAGGTAAAAGGGCTTGGGTTCAACTCCCAATACCACAGAAACAATAAAAACATGAAAAAATATGAACTCAGAAGTCAACAAAATCAGTATACACAGTTATTTAGAGGTATGAATTGCTGGACAGATACAAAGTATACAATAACCAGGTAACAGATGTCTAAAGAAGTGATCCAGGTAACCACAAAGACGACAAGCAAGGACAGGAACACCAGGAATCATCTGAAAGTTAATGTTTCACAGTGAGATGTAATTTAAAAAATAAAAAATAAATGTCTAAAATAAAAAATAGCATTTAATATATGAAACAGTTGAAAATTAAAATGGAATGTGTAGCTAAAGGAATCACCCAGAATGCAGTACTGAAAGGAAAGAGGTGGAAACGCTGGACAAAGTGTTGGTCTTTCCTTAACAGATAGAGTCTATTTTGACAGCAATGAAGATATAAAGACATTTTAAGAAAAACAAAAACATAAAATTTACCAGCAAAGACTGACATTAAGATATAATTAAAGGCATAGGAAAATGACCTAGGATGTGATGAGAACAGTAAGTAAAGAGCAAGAATGTATGTAGAAAGATAAAGGTCTGTGTAAACAGTCTGTAGAATGACTAGACTTCAAATGCTCTAAGGTTCTTAGACTGTGTCTTACACTGTGTCTTACACTGTGAGACCCTTTACAATATTACTTAAAGTTCTATTATGTTAAATATATGAGGCAAAAATCTTCAGGGTAACACTAAATAGATAAAATTGTGCATATAAATTTCAGATGAAAAATTTAAAATACCTGTTTATACCTTCACACGCATTTCTTTCTTTTCTGTTCTGTTCTGTTCTTTCTTTGTTTTTGTTGTTTTGTTTTGTTTTTCAAGATAGGGTTTCTCTGTCTCAAGAACAGCTCTGCCTGTCCTGGAACTTGACAGCTCAGGCTGGCCTCCAGCTCAGATAGCAACCTGTCTCTGCCTCCGAGTTCTGGGATTCAAGGCATGTACCACCACCATCCAGTCTGAAAAAAAGGGGGGGAGCATAAAATGGCACTAATAGAATTGTTCACGTATATTCAAATATATGTCAGTTATTACAATGAATATAAATGGAATAAATGTGCCAACTAATGGACATGTGTCATATTGGATAAAATGCCAAATTTCACAAAATTCTATGTGAAATTTATGGGACACATCTAAAATGTAAAGACGGAGAAGGGTTAAAAACAAGCTGAGCTAAGCATGTTTTGTTTTTGTTGTTTTCAACACATATTTCAAATTTTTTGAGATGTGATTGGCAAAATGTACTGTTCAAAAAGACTTTTACTTGGAAGGTGGGAGAGGGGATTAGGAGTTCGGGGTCATTGTGAAGTTGGCTAAATATCAATTCTGAGGCTAGCCTGAGCTACAATGAAACAAAAACAATGAAACAAAGTTGAAGCAGAGAAAAGATATAATAGGTAAAGGCTAATAGAGCTGAGATACTTATGTTAATATTTCTTAAATAGATCTTAGGACAAAGTACTATAAAAGTTAAAGATAATTAATGATAAGCTAAATTTAAATTTTTTCCTGATTATATTACTTTTATAATTAATTACTTCCCCTAAAATGAAATATGTAGATGAAGATTCTAGATGACGTGGTTAGATTTAATTCTGATTTTTGTAATTGGGTAGTTAGAATCTATGTTTTAGTTTCTAATCAACTATTTATCAAGTTGTATATAATTATCATGACATTTTTTGTTGGCCAAATTATTAATTTATGGACTTACATAGCTTACATTATTTAGGCACCAAATGACTTCTCCATCAAAGTTGTTCTTCTACATGAAAGCATTTTGGGATAATGCACAAAGATAAGCACATTCCAGATTTAAGCATGTGACTAACTAGCTGTTACTCACACACCATTCTGAATAGGTGCACTAGGAGAGCCACAACTCTCTAGACTGCTGCCAAGACACTGCTACTCTCAGGAAAGGAGAGGAAGGTACAAGCCAGTGATTCTTTTTCTTATACTGATACTCCTCTGAGTTTAACCTATATTGTCCCTAAACCCCAATATTCTGCCTCTACTGAAACATTGTGAAAGGTGTGGTGAGCAGTAGTGGCTGACCTAGGAACAGAACATTGTATACATCTTATTGGCACCTTGCTAGGGAAGTTGGTACTAAGGAAAATGAGCACAGGACAACTTTCTCATGCTATTAAACCCACGGCTGAGAATGGACTCTCGTAGTATACAAATTACAGTTTATGCTGTAGCTAACAGAATATCACTTCCAAAGCTATTTAAAATTTACTGTAGCAACTGCAGAAAAATAATACCATGTGGAAAAAGTAAAACAATAATTAAAACTCATTGTAACAGTTTTGAGAATATGAGAAAGTGGCAGGCTCTATATTCTTTATGTTTTTACACTTGATTTTAGTAAAAAAAAAGCGATGCAATTAAATGTTTTGCTTTTTGCAACATACATTTTTGAATCTGTAGATTAGGATTTCCAAAATATGCAGTTCTTCTAATATTTTCAATGTTTTAAGCAAACCATAAAAGAATATGAATGGATCTGTGGCTGGGGATCTCAGCCTGGGCCACAGGGCTCCATAGCCAAATAGCGCCAGGAGAAAGCTAGCCTCCCAGGAGTGTGGACAAGCCTATGAGTTGGGTTAAGACCAGCACCTCTGCTCAGAGGGACCCACCTGGAACCCTCAAGACACAGGGACTGAGGACTGGTCTTCTGGTTTCCTTCTATGGACGGGAGCTGATCCTGTGATACAGGGCTCCATACTCAAATTGTGCCAGGAGAGAGCTGGTCTCTCAGGAGTGGCTATACACTTTCGACCACAGGCAAGATCACCACTTCTTTTCAAATTCCTGGATCAAGGGGGACCCTTGCAGAGCCACCAGGACACAGAAACCAAGGGACAGCTGGGGACTAGATCCTTCTGGCTTCTGTCTGCACACCAGAGCTGACCCTGTACCACAGCTCTCCAAACCCAAATTCCTCACAGAGAGAGCTGGTCTCCAAGGAGTACTGACACAGAGGCTTGCAAGAGGGACAAGCCACAGTCAGAGAGAGCAAGACCAGCTAACACCAGAGATAACCAGATGTTGAAAGGCAAGGGCAAGAATATAAGGAATAGAAACCAAGGCAACTTGGCATCATCAGAACCCAGTTCTCCCAACAGAGCAAGCCCTGGATGACCCAACACACCAGAAAAGCAAGATTTAGATTTAAAATCACATCTCATGATAAGGATAGAAGATTGGAAGAAGGAAATAAATAACTCCCTTAAAGAAATACAACAGAGTTGGGCAGTGGTGGTGCACGCCTTTAATCCCAGCACTTGGGAGGCAGAGGCAGGTGGATTTCTGAGTTCAAGGCCAGCCTGGTCTACAGAGTGAGTTCCAGGACAGCCAGGGTTATACAGAGAAACCCTGTTTCGAAAAACCAAAAAAAAAAAAAAAAGTTCAATCACTCTTCTAGTTCAAAGTCTCATATTTCCCCAAGCAAAAACAGGGTGCAGTCTACCACAACAATACCCAGGTCCCCAGTTTGAATAAAAATGGCCCCCATAGACTCATGTATTTGTATGCCTGGTCCCCAGGGAGAAGAAAGAAAGAAAGAAAAAAAGAAAGAAAGAAAGAAAGAAATACAAGAGACACAGGTAAACAACTAGAAGCCCTTAAAGAGGAAACACAAAAATCCCTTAAAGAATTACAGGAAAACACAATCAAACAGGCAGGATTACAGGAAAACACAATCAAACAGGCAAAGGAAATGAACAAAACCATCCAGGATCTAAAAATGGAAATAGAAACAATAAAGAAATCACAAAGGGAGACAATCCTGGAGTTAAAACACCTAGGAAAGGGATTAGGAGTCATAGATACAAGCATCACCAACAGAATACAAGAGATAGAAGAGAGAATCTCGGGTGTGAAAGATAACATAAAAAACATTGACACAACAGTCAAAGGAAATGCTAAATGCAAAAAGCTCTTAACCCAAAACATCCAGGAAAATCCAGGACACAATGAGAAGACCAAACCTAAGGATAGTAGGTATAGAAGAGAGTAAAGATTCCCAACTTAAAGGGCCAGTAAATATCTTCAACAAAATTATAGAAGAAAACTTCCCTAACCTAAAGAAAGAGATGAACATAAACATTCAAGAAGTCTACCAAATTCCAAATGGATTGGACCAGAAAAGAAATTCCGCCTGTCACATTATAGTCAAAACACAAAATGCACAAAACAAGGAAAGAATATTAAAAGCAGTAAGGGAAAAAGGTCAAGTAACATACAAAGGCAGACCTATCAGAATTACACCACACTTCTCACCAGAAACCATGAAAGCTAGAAGATCCTGGGCAGATCTCATACAGACCCTAAGAGAACACAACTGCCAGCCCAGGCTGCTCTACCCAGCAAAACTCTCAATTACCACAGATGGTGAAACCGAAATATTCTATGACAAAACCAAATTTATACAATATCTTTCCACAAACCCAGCCCTACAAAGGATAATAGATGGAGAACACCAATAGAAGGAGGGAAACTACACCCTAGAAAAAGCAAGAAAGTAATCTTTCAACAAACTCAAAAGAAGATAGTCACATAAACATAAAACTAACATAAAAAATAACAGGAAGCAACAATCACTCTTCCTTAATATCTCTTAACATTAATGGACTCAATTCCCCCAATAAAAAGACATAGACTAACAGACTGGATACATAAACAGGACCCAGCATTTTGCTATATCCAGGATACGCACCTCCATGTTAAAGACAAACACTACCTCAGAGTAAAGTGCTGAAAAACAATTTTCCAGGCAAATGGTCCCAAGGAACAGGCTGGAGTAGCCATTCTAATATTGGATAAAGTTGACTTTCAACCAAAAGTCATCAAAAAAGATAAGGAAGGACATTTCATACTCATCAAAGGAAAAAATTTACCAAAAAGGACTCTCAATTTTGAACATCTATGCTCCAAATGCAACAGCACCCACATTCATAAAAGAAACTTTACTAAAGCTCAAAGCACACATTGCACCTAACACAATAATAGTGGGAGACTTCAACATCCCACTATCATCAATGGACAGATCTTGGAAACACAAACTAAACAGAGACACAGTGAAACTAACAGATGTTATGAACCAAAAGGATTTAACAGATATCTATAGAACATTTCATCCTAAATAAAAAGAATATAGCTTCTTCGCAGCACCTCATGGTACCTTCTCCAAAATTGACCATATAATCAGTCACAAAACAAACCTCAACAGATACATGAAAACTGAAATAGTCCCATGCTTCCTATCAGATCACTATGCATTAAGGCTGGTCTTCAATGGCAACACCAAGAAAAGAAAGCCCGCATACACATGGAAGTTGAACAATGCTGTACTCAGTGACAACTTGGTCAAGGAAGAAATAAAGAAAGAAATTAAAGACTTCCTAGAATTTAATGAAAGTACAACATACCCAAACTTATGGGACACAATGAAAGTAGTTTTAAGAGGAAAACTCATAGCTCTGAATGCCTCCGAAAAGAAACTGGAGAGAGCATACACTAGTAGCTTAACACTGCACTTGAAAGCTTTAGAACAAAAAGAAGCTAATAAACCCAAGAGAGTAGAAGGCAGGAAATAATCAAACTCAGGGCTGAAATCAACCAAGTAGAAACAAAAAGAACTATACAAAGAATCAACAAAACAGAAGTTGGTTCTTTGAGAAATTCAATAAGATAGATAAACTCTTAGCCAGATTAACCAGAGGGCACAGAGACAGAATCCAAATTAACAAAATTAAAAATGAAAAGGGAGCTATAATAACAGATTCTGAGGAAATTTAAAAAATCATTATATCCTACTATGAAAGCCTATACTCAACAAAATTAGAAAATCTGGAGGAAATGGACAAGTTTCTAGACAGATACCAAATACCAAAGTTAAGTCAGGATCAGATAAACGACCTAAACAGTCCCATAACCCCTAAAGAAATAGAAGCAGTCATTAAAAGTCTCCCAACCAAAAAAAGCCCAGGACCAGATGTGTTTAATGCAGAATTCTATCAGACCTTCAAAGAAGAACTAATACCAATATTCTTCAAACTATTCCGCAAAATAGAAACAGAAGGAACACTACCCAATTCATGTTATAAAGCCACAGTTACACTGATACAAAAACCTGACAAAGACCCAACAAAAAAAAAAACTTCAGAACAATTTCCCATATGAATATCGATGCAAAAATACTCAATAAAATTCTCAAAAACCGAATCCAAGAACACATCAAAACGATCATTCACCATGATCAAGTAGGCTTCATCCCAGGGATGCAGGGAAGGTCCAATACCTGGAAATATTTGTAATCCACCACATAAACAAACTCAGAGGAAAAAACCACATGGTCATTTCATTAGATGCTGAAAAAGCATTTGACAAAATTCAACATCCCTTCATGATAAAAGTCTTGGAAAGATCAGGAATTCAAGGCCCATACCTAAACAGAGTAAAAGCAATATACAGCAAATCAGTGGCCAACCTCAAATTAAATGGAGAGAAACTCGAAGCAATCCCACTAAAATCAGGGACTAGGCAAGGGTGCCCTCTCTCTCCCTATCTACTCAATATAGTACTTGAAGTTCTAGCTAGAGTAATTAGACAACAAAAGGAGGTCAAAGGGATACAAATTGGAAAGGAAGAAATCAAAATATCACTATTTGCAGATGATATGATGGTATACTTAAGTGACCCGAAAATCTCCACCAAAGAACTGCTACAGCTGATAAACAACTTCAGCAAATTGGCTGGATATAAAATTAACTCAAACAAACCAGTAGCCTTCCTATACTCGAAGGATAAACAGGCTGAGAAGGAAATTAGGGAAATGACACCCTTCACAATTGTCACAAACAATATAAAGTATCTTGGTGTGGCTCTAGCCAAACAAGTGAAATATCTGTATGACAAGAACTTCAAGTCTCTGAAGAAAAAAATCAAAGAATACCTCAGAAGATGGAAAGATCTCCCATGCTCATGGAATGGCAGGATCAATATAGTAAAAATGGCCATCCTGCTGAAAGCAATCTACAGATTCAGTGAAATTCTCATCAAATCTCATCAAAATTCCAACTCAATCTTCATAGACTTAGAAAGAACGATTCTCAAATTCATATGGAATAACAAAAAACTCAGGATAGCAAAAACTATTCTCAACAATAAAAGAATTTCTGGAGGAATCAGCCTCGCTGACTTCAAGCTGTACTACAGAGCAGTAGTGATAAAAACTGCATGGTATTGGTACAGTGACAGGCAGGTAGATCAATTGGATAGAACTGAAGACCCAGAAATGAACCCACACACTTATGGTCACTTGATCTTTGACAAAGGAGCTAAAACCATACAGTGGAAAAAAGACAGCATCTTCAACAAATGGTGCTGGTTCAACTGGTGGTCTACATGTAGAAGAATGCAAATTGATCCATTCCTATCTCCCTGTACAAGGCTCAAGTCCAAGTGGATCAAGGACCTCCACATATAACCAGATACGCTGAATCTAATAGAAGAGAAAGTGGGGAAAAGTCTTGTATACATGGGCAAAGGGGGAAAGTTTCTGAACAGAACACCAATGGCTTATGCTCTAAGATCAAGAATTGACAAATGGGACCTCATGAAATTACAAAGCTTCTGTAAGTCAAAGGACACTGTAAATAGGTCAAAATGGCAACCAACAGATTGGGAAAAGATCTTTATCAATCCTATGTCTGATAGAGAGCTAATATCCAATGTATACAAAGAACTCAAGAAGTTAGACTCCAGGGAACCAAATAACCCTATCAAAAAATGGGGAACAGAGCTACACAGAGAATTCACAAGTGTGGACACTCAAAGGGCTGAGAAGCACCTAAGGAAATGTTCAACATCCTTAGTCATCA
>JADRCH010013846.1:0-56655 GCA_019843965.1 Rhynchomys soricoides | reverse complement strand
CACTATAGAGGTCTTTTGCCTTTTTGGTGATGTTTACTCCCCCCCCCCTTTCTCTGTGTGTGTGTGTGTGTGTGTGTGTGTGTGTTTGTGTGTGTGTGTGTGTGCGCTTGTGAGGCACTCCCAAGTCAGCATGAGTGACAGGATCTGCTGGGATGTCTATGCTGTGCCTCTCTCAATGAAGTGAAGATCAGCAAAGATGAAGACAGGAGGCCAATGAAGTGTTGCATAGCTAGCTATGCAAGTGCCCTGTCACTGTCTGTTGAGTCCTATTTATCCTTTCACAAGTCTTGACTCAGCAAAACACTATGTGAGTCGGCCTTACCATGTTGAGTCTGCATTACATGACCTGACCAGAAACTTTCATTTCACTAGAGTTATCTGAAAAGAGGAAACAACAATTGAGAAAAAGTATCCATAAAATTGGACCATGGGCAGGCCATCGGGCATCTTCTTAATTAGTAATTGATGTGAAAGAGTCAAGTTGTGCCATCCCTAGGCAGACGTTCCTGGAGTGTTTAAGAAAGCAGTCAGAGCAAGCCTTTGAGAGCAAGACAGTAAGCAGCACTCCTCTATGACTTCTGCATCAACTCCTGCCTTCATGTTCCTGACTGGAACTTTTGCCCTTGACTTCCATCGGTGAAGGACATTGATTATGTAAGCTGAAATAAACCTTTTCTTCCTCATGTTACTTTAGTACATGGTGTTTTATCACAGAAGCTCTAAGTCAAAAATTGGTTGTAGGATATTACTGTGATGAACCTGTGATGAACTTGACCGTGTTGTTTTAGGGAGGATTGTGGAAGGTATTTGGAACTTTGGGCCAGAAATGCTGTCCAGTGTTCAGACCATAATCAGTTATTGTTGGAACTTAGAAGATAATCTTGGGAGTAGTGTGTGTGATGGTTTATATATGCTTGGCCCAGGGAGTGGCACTATTGGGAGGTGTGGCCTTGTTGGAGTAGGTGTATCTTTGTGGGCATGGGCTTAAGACCCTCACCCTAGCTGTCTGGAAGTTAGTGTTCTGCTAGCAGCCTTCAGATAAAGATGTAGAACTCTTAGCTCCTCCTGCACCATGCATATCTGGATGCTGCCATGTTCCTACCTTGATGATAATGGACTGAGCCTCTGAACCTCTAAGCCAGCCCCAATTAAATTTTGTCCTTATAAGAGTTGCTTTGGTCATGGTGTCTGTTAACAGCAGTAAAACCCTAACTAAGATGGTATGGATGATGGGGGTCTGGCTCTATCCTTATAAGGAAGTGTCAAGCATCCCTTAAGGACTATTAAGGCCACTTGATATTTTGAATTAAAAATCTGTGGCTCTAGTCTGTAGCTACAGAATGTGTAACTAGGTCTGAAAAATTGGCTGTGATTAAGAAGAGAGCAGAACCACTGAAGTGAAATCTTTGCTTTTCTAGGACAATTGATGCTGGTTAGCTGGAGCTGAGAAATTAGCAACGATCAAGAAGAGAACAGCATCATTGAGGATGAGAAATCTGGGAAATCTGAGTTAGCACAGAGAGGTTATAGTCCAGAGGAGGTGAGCACTCAGTATTTGCAGTCCAGAGTGAGTTAGCATATGGTCCAGGGGGTTATGCATATGGTCCTGTGCCAGAGCACAGGCTGCATCTTATGCTGACAGCCAAATTTTGAGAAGTATAAGAGTCACCCAAGTGGTATCCATTTCAAGGTCATGAAGAAGTTACAGAGAGAAGCTTGGCACTTGTGACAGGGCTGGAATTCCTGAAGAGAGGCTAGGAGAGGCCATTGGTGAATGTGTAGTCTCAGAGGCATTAGGAGCCCTAGGATTGAAGGGATCTTGGAGAAAAGTTAAGGCTAGGCACTATGTGATAGGGCCAGAGTCCTTGAAGAAAGCTGAGGAGAGGCTATGGTGAAATTGCAGCAGGGGTGAAGCAGATACCCCAGCATTTTGTAGATACCAGTACCATGGATGATCACAGCAGAGAACAATAGTTGTGGAGTAGAGCAAACCAGGGAGCAGCACTCCTTCATGGCTTTTGCTTCAGTTCCTGTTTCCAGCATCTTGGTTCTGACTTCCCTCAGTGATAAAATGCTAAAGTGTTAGATTCAGTAAAACCTCTCCTCCTCACGTTCTATTGGTCTGTCAAGTTGACAAAAAAATCTAACCAAGACAATTGATCCCTTGTCAACTTGACACAAGCTAGAGTTATTTGGGAAGAAGTAAACTCCACTGAGACAGTTGCCCCACCACATTGGCTTGTGGAGACTGGTATGATACAAAGCATGCAGATAGACTCCATGATACAGTTCTCTCAAAGAACTAGAGAACTGAACTGGAAACAGATGAGAGATTTTTTTCTTAAAAAAATTAAAATCCAAGATGATGGGAATACTTGATTTAAAAGGATCCAACCAAGAAAGTTGGACAAACGGGGAGCCAAGTATGTTCAGGAGGGAACATTCACCTTGGGAGAGAAGCCACTTGTTTCTGAATGACTCAGTTCTGACTGAGATGTCCAGGCCCAATCATCAAGGAAGACATTTGGTCTGGGAGAAGGGCTGATGGGGAGAAGAGGGAAGAAGTGTTGGGAAGCTTGTGTGTCTTTTGCTACCACTGCTTATTTGCCAGAGAAACACAACTGTGGACATTGTGGCAACTTTGAGTTCTAAGTTGCTTTAGATAATTGGAAAGACGCTAACATTTACTGAGGACTCATTGGAAAGGTTTTTTTGGGGGGGGGAGGTGGAAGTGTTCAGGCCTCAGAGCTTTGAAAACTTCATATGGTATCACTGTAATGGCAGTGACTGTAATTTATAAGTGAGGGGAGAGAAAGGTTATTCACATGTATTTGTGTTGGGGTTCTATGCTCTACAACAGGGAAATAAAAATGAAAGAAACTCTCAGATTGTTTAGTAAAAGCTTGTCAGGTTAGAATACTGACTCCTGTATTCAGTGGCAACCATACAGAGTGTGATAGATACTGTGAATATTGATGGTAAATGGTAAATAGAATGATTTCCTTGGAGAGTTAATACACCATCAAACTGGAATTTTCAAAAAGTGAAGGCATAGCTCTTGTATAAATATAGAGTGAACACATGCCAAACATGTTACTTACTTCATTAGTGAAGGAACTAGGAAAATGGTAAATCTGGTGCAAAGAATATTGGAAGAACTGGATGTTTGTTGGCAACAAAACCTGGAGACAGAATGAGCTTACTTGAATAGATACAAAATTGGTTAATGTTTTATAGAGCAATAAAATCAAAATCTTTGACATTATACTTTTTTATCAGAAGTGATTTGCATCTCTACCAGACACCACCTAAAAAAAAAAAAAATCATAAGTTAAAATGTAGTTTCACAGTGTCTAGGACCTTTAAACTTCTTAAAAGAGTCAAAGATACATTTCTTTGGGTAAGTAAATATGCATTGGTGAGTTTGTTAAACAACTTCCAAGCATGGCATCACAAGGGTGTGGTTTCTTTCTCTCTTAGTCTTATTTTGGAATGTTGACTTATTTTTCTTATTAATACAGTAGAAGACCTTTAATAATAGTGTCAAAATTCTTGAAAGAATGAGGCAGGAGTCCCATTTCATGGGCCATCAGACTTAAGGATTATCCCATCTGTTTGAATGAGAAATACCCTGCCCCTCACCCCCCAGTAGCTCATGTATTTGAACACTTGATGCCTTGGAACTGTTTGGGAACGTTATGGAACCTTTAGAAGGTATAGACTTGTTTGAGAACACACATCATGAAGCAGACTTTGAGAATGTATACCCCCCTCTGTTTCTAGTTCCTTCGCTCTGATTCCCCTGTGTGGTTGGCATGTGGTCTCTGAGCACCATGTGTCCCTGCCATTATTTATATCTAAACCTCTGGAATCATAAGCAAAAATAAACTCTTTCTCTTAAGTTGCTTTTGGTCTTGGTATTTTGTCACAGCAACAGAAAAGTAGCTGGTATACATATTGGAGTCTTTTTTGAAAAAGATACAAAAATATTACCTTTAAAAATCTTACACAAACATTTGGATATAAAAACACATAGTTTCCATCCCTGTAAAGCATTGGAAGCCACCATGCACAGGAGTCTCTATTGATTTTTCAAGTATTTTTCAAGTGTTCCGTAACCAAACACCTCTAAGTACAATTGGAGTACATATGACGACCTGAAAGCCCTGTGCTTCGTAAATTATGTAGCATTTTGAATCACCCTGGAATCACTCTGTTCTCTGTACCCTGTAATTAAGCTGAATGATTTGATTGGACGAATTGTCTAGGAAATTCATGCAGGTACTAAATTTTCACTGGCCAAAAAGACATTAAGGACTGGTGTCAGCAAATCAGATCTCTTGTATGTCGCCCATGTGATGTAGTTTTGCAGTGAATGTACGTTCTTGCCAGACTTCCCTAATGAGGCTTCTGCCTTTAACAGCACAGCCACTCTCCAGCCCCGTACACTGGCTGATTGCTCTCGCAGACTTGTCCATCTTTTTGATGAGATACTGAGTAGAAGGAAAAGGAAGAAAGGAGACACACAGGGAGTTAAGTACCAGAGTCTTAAAAACTGCACGCAGAAGGAGCATTTCAGAATGCCTGCAGAGCTCAGAGAAGAGTCACATTGATCCACCCCTCCAGCCTTAGGAGGTGCTGCTATACCTGTATGAACTTACTGAAGGACAGCTCTATCGAAGGGTCCTAAGGGAAATCAAAAACAATTACAGAATCTGACCAGGAAAAGCCGAACACTACATAGTCCTCTCTCAGAGCAAAGTAAGAGTTAAAGGACACAAAGGAGAAAGTCTAAAATTAGAGCATCTCTTCTTTGGCCACATCTGTTCCCCAATTTCCTCTCTATTGGGTCTCCAGTGACAAAATTCAGCCCAAGCTTTCTCAAGTCAAAACGTTCCATGCAAGGAGGGCTGTTCTTTCCTTAGGCATGGCTAATGTCTTCTGAGCTAATATGTGACCTTCAAATGTGTGTCTTTCCTGCATCAGGGCTTTATTCTATAGGCCAATAGGAGAATTGCTTCCTGCAGTGTCAAGTTCACACAGTCTTACAACTAGAAATTCTAGAGAAAAATAGACCCCTGCTCTCTCCCAGTGTTCACACAAGCCATCATAAGACAGGCATCACCCTTAAGTCGCCAATAGAAACTGCTGACTCATCACACAGGACATTATTATTATTATTATTATTATTATTATTATTATTATTATTATTATTTTGGACTGGGAAAGCCATGGGGGAACTTAGACTTTGCATGGACTATGAGAAGCAAGAAACACCAATCTGGTGAAATGGAGAGATACCTTCGAGGGGTAGGGTGTAGCTCAGTTGAGAGAGTGTTTACCTACCATGCATGCATAAAGCCTGGGCTCATCCCCAGCACTGCAAAAACCTGAGTGTACTGGGACATATCTGTCATCCTAGCACCTAGAAGGCAGAGGCATGAGGATCACAACTTGAAAGCCATAAGCTACTCTACAGTAACTTGTAAGTCAGCCTGAGTTATTTGAGACCCTGTCTCAAAAAGCAAAACAGACAGAAAACCAATAGGGCTGGCTAAGTGACCAATAGAGCTGGTAATGATGCCTGCTGCCAAGCCTGATAACCTGTGTTCAATCCCAGGGATTCACATGATAGAGAACTGAGTCTCATATGCCTTCTGACTTACACATACACACACACACACACACACACACACACACACACACACACACTGATGATGAATAAGAATAAGAATAAGAATAAATGTAAAACAGCATCAGATTTGTGCTCACTTGGGCAGCACAAATCCTAAAATTAGAACAACATCAAAAGATTAGCATAGCCCCTGTTCAGGGAAGAATTTTATAAAGAAAACAAGACAATGACATCCTGAAATGATGCTCTCGACACCCTGCTGACCCATAACTCCTGTCTCATTGGGACATTGTCATCTCATCACCTAGCCCTATACTCTACCCAGAACTCTCACTAAATCACATTTCTAATCTGCTACTCCATCTCTAAAGTCTGCCTTCTGATTGGATTTGCATGTCAATCATGTTTGCATGTCAATCATGTTTTAATTCTAATTTTTTTTTTTTTAGCTAATAAACTTTGCCTCCCAATATTTGAATTCAAAGCCCTAGTTCAACAATTAAAATATTCATTCCCTGACTAAATTAAATTTTGCATCAACACACATGGAGGGGAGGGGGCATTCTGCAACAGTCCAGCAGATATGGATTTCCCCTCTGTAAGCCACTGTCATGGAGTCACTGAGGACAGGATCTACTATCCATATAATATATCACCAACACCGCATTTAAATGCAACTCATATCCAGGAAATTCCTTCCATAGACAGTCATAGGGTTTCTTTTAGGTCAGGGACACATGCACAGCCATGTCTCCCACAAAGAGATTTACAAGTAGCTTCTCCGGTTTCCCAAACCAAATAGTTGGCCTGACCACATGTGAGCCAGTGTCACTACATCTAAGTGATGTCACCACATCTGAACAGCCCTCTTAAATATTCTTATACAGTTCTCTTTATAGTTCTGTCAGTTGCAGCAAAATTGCTTTAAAACCCCTCACCCTTAGTCATTCTTGACCCCTGAAGGAAAGCCTTTAATCTGCTAGGTAAATTTTTTAGACAAGGGTTGTCTACAGTTATAAAAGAATTATGTTAGCTGGATGATGGAGCAGCATCCCAGACTGTGCAAACAGTAAGAGAGATGGAAGGCTCACTTCTTGTCCAGCTCTGGGTGGAGTTATTATTAAATTGACTAAGTATTCACACTTAGAGCATTGGGTTGGAAAGCTGCACTGCTGAGTCAATCTTTGGTTTTTAAATATATTCTGCCCACAGGTGTCTCAGTATTTTCTCCAAACTGTTTCTTTCACTTCCCACACCTTACTTTTCCCTCCAAAGCAATCTAATTTCTACCTCTCCCCTGCAGACAAAACAAAAGTGAGATATTTCTGGAGGAGAGACGTACTTTAGGTCTTCTATCCCCTCCACATTCTCCTGGGTGGATTGGCACAAGTCCCTTTAACGAACACTCCCCGGGGAAGAAGCTTTACTAATATATGAATGCTTAGCAGTGTGTACATTCTTATGCCTTATTTCCTTCATTGTCTTGGAGAAATTGGCCTCTATGGGCTGCTAGTCAGTAGGCGCTTGTGTGTTCTTTCCTGTAAAAAGCTTTGCTACATAATCCTGCCTTCTCTTCCTTGTCTCTCTTAGAACAATATTGCTCTGTCAGCCAGTACCTCTGAAGCTGGGACCTTCCTGTAAAGCTCAGGCACGTGTAGGTTCCTTTGGAACACTATGGAACTATATATAACAGGGATCCCTTTGAAGGCCTGTTTGTATAGGGTGCTTATACACCTTAAGATGCATATGGGAAGAAGTGTCTAGAGGAGGAAGGTCAGCCAGTGCACAACAGCGCTTGAAGAGGTCACTTTGATTATGATGAACAGTGCTGAGCTCATGTCGGTCCCACAGCCTTAACCCTTGACCTTCATCACCGTTCAACAAACATCAAGAATTCTACTTAGAGTGGAGGAGAAGCAGAAAGTAAAGGACAAAGAGGTCGCTATTCACTAACAACTCTGTAAGGCTTTACCAGCAGGGAGATAGCTCCCTTCCTCACTCATGGTACAGAACACAGCACAGGGGGAAAAAATCTTATATTCAAGTCATAAGCACAACATGTGAGCTTACTATTGCTACCCAAGAGCAGCACAGCACCAAATCACGGCTGTGCTATGTGGATGGAAAAGGGGAGGGGGTGCAGACAGCCCATGCAAAGCTGTAGAGACAGGTTCCACTTGCCTCCCGCAGCTGGAAATTGGGGAAAATGTGTAGTTAGAGTTCTTTTGATTATATGATGAGAGGCCCAGTCAATTAAAAGAATAAATAAGTCACGTTATTACCATTTCCGCAGCCCTGTTTTATCCAAATTTGGTGGGAAGGAACGAATCAGGCACTTAATAAAAATACATTTATTCAATTGCCTGCCTCACCTCCCCATTCCAGCCCTTTTCAAAATATAATTTCACTCCAAGTTACTGTATTTTCTACTTGATAAATGAGCTGAGATGTTCAAATCAGTCTGCCCCCCCCACCCCCACTGATTCTATAATTCAGAGTATTTCCAAGAGGTCTTTACACAAGTAGAAAGCCCAGGTGGGTCCCAAGATTACAATCTTGATTTCAAATTACAAATGGACTTTCAGGGCGCAGAAGGGCAGGCCAGATCTTTCGTCAGGCTTCTGGATGTCCCTCTTTGAAGCCCACGACTCAGATGGCTGCAATTAGTTGCATTTTGGTTGCTAATTGCCCCTGCCACTGGTGCAACCAGCCACTTTAGGGTGCAATTACTCTCTTGTGGGAGCAATTATTCATGAAAACCATTCTGCACGTGCAGCTAATTGTGACAAAAACAAAGGGAGCCAGGGAGGAGAATCTCCAACTTCATATGTATGCCAGCTACCAGAAGGAAGAACAGTGGGACAGTGCAGCTTCATCAGCTCCTGGGAATATACCTAGTCCTACCATCAACACATCTTTAGAGGGTTACATTGTGAAGTTAATTTAAAAAGAGCAACTTATCTTAGCTACTGCTAACCTTTTGCTACCATTGTATCGAGATACCAGATCAAAACATAGAACTCTCTAGTTAAACACCCCGTTTTACAGAAAATGCCAGGTTTTTTAAATTCTGTTTTGTATTGGCTCTATTTTCCCACGAACACTGATGCCTCCAACCCGTTAAATTATAACTTGTCCAGGTCTCCCTTTGTCTCTGCTAGACATGCCAGCAACCATAAGACAGGGTTCAGTGATATAATGAGCTGACATGAGGTTAAGTTCCAGGAGCACCAGGCCAATTGGCAAAGCATGGCAGCCATTTATAAGACCCACACAAGGTCTCCAGGCAGCATGCACAATGACAACTGCCATATCACAACTCAGTGACTGTTTCAAATCTTAGGGCACCACTGCATATTTCTGTAACCCCAGTATTTGGAGATGGAGGCAGAAAGATCAAGAGTTCAGGGTCATTCTCAGCTACATAGTGAGTTCGAGTCAGCCTGGGCTACTTGAGATCCTGTCTCAAAAACAAAACTAAACAAAAAAGCAACAAGGGGGGGGGGAGGAGAAGAAGAACTTGGAGTGCACTGAAGTCCATCATCAACTTGTATTTGCCCACTTTAGCTGGATTCACACACACACACACACACACACACACACACACACAAGCACACACAGGAAGACATACTCAGGAACATACACACATTTGAGTGTACAAACACATATATACTTACATACTCAGGAATATACACACATGTGAGCACACAAATAAACACATGCACATACACACACATAATGCACATATGTGTGCACACACACTAATACACACATACAGGAACACACATATATTTGAGTACACACACACATGCTTAGGAACATACATACATATGAGTACACACACACACACACACACACACACACACACGAGAACTCAGCACTTAGACTGTGGCAGGAGGATTGTTGCACATTTGAGGCTAGGTTGGGCTACAGAGTGAGTTCCAGGCTAGTCTGGATGATGTAGTGAGACCCTATCTAAAAAAGGAAAAAAGAACCCAAAGATCAAGGGTTTGTGGTGCTGAAGGCGTTAATCTGTTTGTACTGACTTTTCACTGTTATTCCAACATTGTCTTTTGTTCCCTCAGCTACATGTATCAGTTCTCCTGTCTTTTGATGTTTCCAGTTAAGATGCCTTCAGCAGTGAATCTGGGAATATCTTCAGCAAGTGTTCACCACACAGTCTTTGAGCCCATGATTTTGCCTCTTTTAGCAAACACTTTTGCCAGGTGCCACGAGCTCCTCACAGGTAGGACTTTATCTTGGGCATCATCACAAGCTGTTTCAGTGTTGTTGTGTTTTATGTGCATCCAGACCAACTAAGAGGTTGTAATGTCTTGGAAGAAACCTGGAGTTTGACGTTTCTCACAGAAGTCATTGGCCTTAGTCCCAAGCACAGGACTTGAATTGGAAAATGTGTGTGCTCATAAATGTTTATGTAAACATCTAACTGTGAAAACAAAACATGCATTTTACACCCATTGCTACCCTCCCCCCCAAGCAACCTCTATTTTCACAATATATTCTTCAGTACAGATGATCTGTTATGCATAGGGATATCATCAGTATACTCTGCCTAGTTATTAAAGGAGAGATCAGTGAGAGGGTCAGGGCTGGAAGATATAGAAAACCACATTTTGTTAGCAAGTCAGAAGCAATCCATATATAATGATTATGGTCCTGAAAGTGCCACAAAAAGGACTCTCAGTAGAAGGACAACAAACACAGCCCCATTGTCTTACTGCTTCCGCAGATGTCACATGGCTCCCTTCTTAGGCAATCTTAAGCTTCAGAGAGAGGAACCCTTGTTGACCTAGAACAGAGTATGTGTACTTCTAAGCCTTGAGCAGACTTGTCCCCCAGTTCCTGCAATCTCAGAACAGGTTAGGGTTGGGTTAGGGTTAGGGATAGGGTTAGGGGTTAGGAGTTAGGGTTAGGGTTAGGTTGTTTCCCTATAGATATATGTAGTTAACAAGGAGCAAAATCCCCAATACTAGAAAGAAATAATCATGTGGCTATTAGACAGAATTAAAAATAACTGCCCTAGTACTTCTCAATTGATGACTCAGTAGAATTGGAAATTTATAAAAATATATAGTGCCTATGTCTGAGTCTAACGTCCAGAGAATCTGTATTGGGGAAGGGATGAAGAACTATATTTTCAATATTGCACTAGGGCTAAAGGGAATAAATACCCCATAGTTTATACAAGTAGAAACCCCTTCAATTGCTCTAGGAACCTATAATTGGACTTTAATCATATTGGGAGCACTGCAAATTTCAATAATAATAATAATAATAATAATAATAATAATAATAATAATAATAGCTTCTGGTTTCCATCTGTGGCTGGAGACCTCTGCCTGGGCCTCCAGGGCTACATAGCCAAATAGCACTGGGAGAAAGATAGCCTCCCAGAAGTGTGGAAAAGTCTTGAGAGGACTAAGACTGCTCATCAGGACTCGGCCGGAATCCTTGGGACACAGGGACTGAGGAACAGCCGGGAGGAAGGAGCCTTCTGGTTTCCATCTGTGGAGGGAGACCTCTGCCTGGGCCACCAGGGCTCCATTGCCAAATAGCGCTGGGAGAAAGCCTCCCAGGAGTGTAGGAAAGCTTGTCTGCTCAGAGGGACCCAGCCAGAATCCCCAGGACACAGGGACTGAGGAGTGGGCTTCTGGTATCTTTCGGTGGCCGGGGAGCACATCCTGTGACACAGTGCTCCATACTCAAATAGTGAAAGGACAGAGCTGGTATCCCAGGAGTGCCGACACACCTTAAAGCATGGGCAAGACCATCACTTCTTTTCAAATTCACTGGACCAAGAAGGACCCTTGCAGAGCCATCAGGACACAGGAACCAAAGTACAGCTGGGAACTAGATCCTTCTGGTGTCTGTCTGTACCCCAGAGCTGACCCTGCACCACAGCTCTCCAAACCCAAATTCCTCTCAGAGAGAACTGGTCTTCAAGGAGTATTAACACCTAGCCTTGCAGGAAAGACAAGCCACAGTCAGAGAGAGTAAGACCAGCAAACACCAGAGATAACCAGACGGCAAAAGGCAAGAGCAAGAACATAAGGAACAGAAACCAAGGCTACTTGGCATCATCAGAACCCAGCCCTCCCACCACAGCAAGCCCTGGATATCCCAACACACCGGAAAAGCAAGACTCAGACTTAAAAATCACATCTCATGATGAGGATAGAAGATTTTAAGAAGAAAATAAATAACCCCTTTAAAGAAATACAAGAGAGCACAGTTAAACAACTAGAAACCCTTAAAGAATAAACACAAAAATCCCTTAAAGAATTACAGGAAAACACAATCAAACAGGCAGGATTACAGGAAAACACAATCAAACAGGCAAAGGAAATGAACAAAACCATCCAGGATCTAAAAATGGAAATAGAAACAATAAAGAAATCACAAAGGGAGACAACCCTGAAGTTAGAACACCTAGGAAAGAGATCAGGAGTCATAGATGCAAGCATCACCAACAGAATACAAGAGATAGAAGAGAGAATCTTGGGTGTGAAAGATAACATAAAAAACATTGACACAACAGTCAAAGGAAATGCAAAATGCAAAAAGCTCCTAACCCAAAACATCCAGGAAAATCCAGGACACAATGAAAAGACCAAACCTAAGGATAGTAGGTATAGAAGAGAGCAAAGAATCCCAACTTAAAGAGCCAGTAAATATCTTCAACAAAGTTATAGAAGAAAACTTCCCTAACCAAAGAAAGAGATGAACATAAATATACAAGAAGCCTAGAACTCTAAATAGATTTGACCAGAAAAGAAATTCCCCCGTCACATTATATTCAAAACACCAAATAAACAAAATAAGGAAAGAATATTAAAAGCAGTAAGGGAAAAAGGTCAAGTAACATATAAAGGCAGACCTATCAGAATTACACCAGATGTATCACCAGAGACTATGAAAGCTAGAAGATACTGGGCAGATCTCATACAGACTCTAAGAGAACACAAATGCCAGCCCAGGCTGCTATAACCAGCAAAACTCTTAATAATCATAGATGGTGAAACCAAAACATTCTATGACAAATCCAAATTTGCACAGTATGTTTCCACAAACCCAGCCCTACAAAGAAAAATAGATGGAAAACACCAACTCAAAGAGGGAAACTACACCCTAGAAAAAGCAAGAAAGTAATCTTTCAACAAACTCAAAAGAAGACAGCCACACAAACATAAAAATAACATCAAAAATAACAAGAAGCAACAATCACTATTCCTTAAAATCTCTTAACATCAATGGACTCAATTCCCCAGTAAAAAGACATAGTCTGACAGACTGAATCCATAAAGAGGACCCAGCATTTTGCTGCATCCAAGAAATGAACCTCCTTGTTAAAGACAAACACTACCTCAGAATAAAGGGCTGGAAAACAATTTTCCAGTCAAATGGTCCCAAGAAACAGGCTGGAGTAGCCATTCTAATATTGGATAAAATCGACTTTCAGCCAAAAGTTATCAAAAAAGATAAGGAAGGACACTTCAACCTATCAAAAAAAAAAAAAAATCTATCAAAAAGAACTCTCAATTCTGAACATCTATGCCCTGAATGCAAGGGCACCCACATTCATAAAAGAAACTTTACTAAAGCTCAAAGCACATATTGCACCTCACACAATAATAGTGGGAGACTTCAACACCTCACTCTCATCAATGGACAGATCTTGGAAACACAAACTAAACAGAGACACAGTGAAACTAACAGATGTTATGAACCAAATGGATTTAACAAATATCTATAGAACATTTCATCCCAAATAAAAAGAATATACCTTCTTCTCAGCACCTCATGGTACCTTGTCCAAAATTGATCATATAATTGGTCACAAAACAAACCTCATTATATAAGAAGATTGAAATAATCCCATGCCTCCTATCAGATCACTGTGTAATAAAGTTGGTCTTCATTGCAACAACAACACGAACAGAAAAGCCACATACACATGGAAGCTGAACAACACTCTACTCAATGATAACTTGGTCAAGGAAGAAATAAAGAAAGAAATTAAAGATTTCCTAGAATTTAATGAAAATAGAAGTACAACATACCCAAACCTATGGGACACAATGAAAACAGTGTTAAGAGGAAAACTCATAGCTCTGAGTGCCTCCAAAAAGAAACTGGAGAGAGCAGCTTAACAGCACACCTGAAAGCTCTAGAATAAAAAGAAGCTAATATACCCAAGAGGAGTAGAAGGCAGGAAATAATCAAATTAAGGGCTGAAATCAACCAAGTGGAAACTAAAAGAACTATACAAAGAATCAACAAAACCAGGAGCTGGTTCTTTGAGAAAATCAACAAGGTAGATAAACCCTTAGACTAACCAGAGGTCACAGAGACAGTATCCAAATTAACAAAATTAGAAATGAAAAGGGAGATATAACAAAAGATTGCGAGGAAATTCTAAAAATCCTCAGATCCTACTACAAAATCCTATATGCAATTCATTTTTTGAGGCCACAGTTACACTGATACCAAAACCTCATGAAAACCCAACAATAAAAGAAAACTTCAAATCAATTTCCCTTATGAACATTGATGCAAAAATACTCGATAAAATTCTCGCAAACCGAATCCAAGAACACATCAAAACGATCACTCACCATGATCAAGTAGACTTCATCCCAGGGATGCAAGGATGGTTCAATACCCAGAAATCCATCCATGCAGTCCACTACATAAACAAACTCAAAGTAAAAAACCACATGGTCATTTCGTTAGATGCTGAAAAAGCATTTGACAAAATTCAACATCCCTTCATGATAAAAGTCTTGGAAAGATCAGGAATTCAAGGAGCATACCTAAACATAGTAAAAGCAATAAATAGCAAACCACTGGCCAACATCAAACTAAATGGAGAGAAACTGGAAGCAATCCCACTAAAATCAGGGACTAGAAAAGGCTGCCCCCTCTCTCCCTATCTATTCAATAAGGTACTTGAAGATCTAGCTGGAGCAATTAGACAACAAAAGGAGGTCAAAGGCATACAAATTGGACAGGAAGAAATCAAAATATCACTATTTGCAGATGATATGATGGTATACTTAAGTGACCGGAAAAACTCCACCAGAAATCTGCTATACCTGATAAACAACTTCAGCAAAGTGGCTGGGTAAAAAATTAACTCAAGCAAATCAGCAGCCTTCCTATACTCGGAGGATAAACAGGCTAAGGAAGAAATTAGGGAATGACACCCTTCACAATAGTCACGAACAATATAAAGTATCTTGGTGTGACTCTAACCAAACAAGTGAAAGTTCTGTATGACAAGAACTTCAAGTCTCTGAAGAAAGAAATCAAAGAAGATCTCAGAAGATGGAAAGATCTCCCATGTTCATGGATTGGCAGAATTAATATAGTAACAATGGCCATCCTGCCTAAAGCAATCTACAGATTCAATGCAATCCCCATCAAAATTCCAACTCAATTCTTCATAGACTTAGAAAGAGCAATTCTCAAATTCATTTGGAATAACAAAAACCCAGGATAGCAAAAACTATTCTCAACAATAAAAGAATTTCTGGGGGAATCAGCCTCCCTGACCTCAAGCTGTATTACAGAGCAGTAGTGATAAAAACTGCCTGGTTTTGGTACAGTGACAGGCAGTTAGATCAATGGAATAGAATTGAAGACCCTTATGGTCACTTGATCTTTGACAAAGGAGCTAAAACCATCCAATGGAAAAAAGATAGCATTTTCAACAAATGGTGCTGGTAGAAGAATGCAAATTGATCCATTCCTATCTCCCTGTACAAAGCTCAAGTCCAAGTGGATAAAGGACCTCCACATAAATCTAGATACACTGAATCTAATAGAAGAGAAAGTGGGGAAAAGTCTCGAACTCGTGGGCACAGGGGAAAAGTTCCTGAACAGAACACCAATGGCTTATGCTCTAAGATCAAGAATCAACAAATGGGACCTCATGAAATTAGGTCGATTGTAAGCATGAAATTACAAAGCTTCTGTAAGACAAAGGACACAGTAAATAGGTCAAAATGGCAACCAATAGATTGGGAAAAGATCTTTACTAATCCTACGTCTGATAGAGGACTAATATCCAATATATATATATATCAAGAAGTTAGACTCCAGAGACCCAAATAACCCTATCAAAAAATGGAGAAGAAAGCTAAACAGAGAATTCTCAACTGAGGAAACTTGAAGGGCTGAGAAGCACCTAAAGAAATGTTCAACATCCTTAGTCATCAGGGAAATGCAAATCAAAACAACCCTGAGATTCCACCTCACACCAGTCAGAAAGGCTAAGATCAAAACCTCAGGTGACAGCAGATGTTGGCAAGGATGTGGAGAAAGAGGAACACTCAGCCATTGCTGGTGGGAATGCAAACTGATACAACCTCTCTGGAAATCAGTTTGGTGGACCCTCAGAAGATTGGACATAGTACTACCTGAGGACCCAGCTATTCCACTCCTGGGCACATACTCAGAAGATGCTCCAACATGTAATAAGGACAACATGCTCCACTATGTTCATAGCAGCCATATTTATCATAGCCAGAAACTGGAAACAACCCAGATGTTCCTCAACAGAGGAATAGATACAGAAAATGTGGTACATTTACACAATGGAATACTACTCAGCTATTAAAAACAATGACTTCATGAAATTCTTAGGCAAATGGATGGAACTTGGAAATATTATCCTGAGCGAGATAACTCAGTCACAAAAGATCAAACATGGTATGTACTCACTGATAAATGGTTATTAGCTCAAAAGTTCTGAATACCCAAGAGTCACTTCACAGCAACCATTGGGCTGAATGTGAGGTCCCAGATGGAGGACTTGGAGAAGGGACTGAAGGAGCTGAGGGAGTTGGCAGCCCCATGGAGGGAGCAACAGTGTCCACTGGCCTGACCTCCTGATGCTCCCGGAGACTGGATCACCAACGAAAGAATACATATGGAGGGACCCAGGGTGCTGGCCACGTATGTGGTAGAGGAGGGCCTTGTTAGCCATCAGGGGGAGGAGAAGCCCTTGGGCCGGAGGGTGTTAGATGGCCTAGTATAGGAGAATGCCAAGGAGGGAAGACGAGAGTGGGTGGATGGGTGGGGGAATACCCCCATAGAGGCAGGGGGAGGGGGAGGGAATAGGGAGGTTCCAAATGGTAGATCTGGAAAGGGGGAAATATTTGAAATGTAAATAATGTATCAAAAAATGATGATGACGATCATGATGATGATGATGTTATTCTATGTACTTTAAAAGGTAAATGTATTAAAACCACTTTCCACAGAAAGTTCTAGATGTTGCAGGGATGGTGTGAATGATTTGAATCCTGGCTATGAGGTAACACTTCCCTAAGCTCAAAGAGATGTGAAAAATACCATTCCATTATTAGCTAAAGCTAATAGGAGACATACAAACTGAGAAATATAACAAAGCAACCAAGAAATTATAAATGTGATTTGGAGAATTTTGTTGTTGTTGTTCTTAAACTATAACACTTGAATTACCAAAATGATTAAAAGTTTATTTAAAGAAAATACATTGCAGAAAGTCATATAAAATAAGAAAATGAAATCCCTGCATCCTCTTCTTCCCCCTCTTCCATTTCCTATCACTCCCCTCCCAGGTCAGACAGGACTGTCACTGAGCCTGGTGTTTTGCATCTCATTCCTGAGTCTCAAAAGAGCACCCAGGAGCTGACTCAGATAAAATTCCACTGGGGTCTCTTTATTACAAGCTCAAGCTTCGGTTGCTCACCACTGACCCTGAGGCAACAGAACAGTTTGGTGAAGCAGCCCTGAACCCTCAGTGAAACAAGGTTGTATAGGAAATGGTGGGCAAGCGAGGGGGTGTCTAGCCTGGCAAGCATCTACCTGAATAACTATTGTAAGGTGACAGGTGGGTGCTCTGAAGCAAAACCATGAAAAAATCACAAACTATCTGAAAGTACATCTGAAACAATCAAACTTATCTTGATTGGCTGATGCTAGGAAGTAGCTAGGAAGTAGGCATACATTTTTTTTACAACCTAGTTTTAATAAGGGCTCAACCTCTCCTCTAGCCCACAACCCAGCAGAGAAAAGTTGTTAGGATGTGGGGGAAGTAGACCTGGTCAGCAATGGTTCTTTGGGGGCAAACTTGATCTTCTTTGGCAGCAGTTCAGTCCTGTAGCAAACACCAAATACAATTCAGCAGCTTCAGATCAGTCCTCTTAGTAGGCAGATACCAGGCAGCTGTAGTTCAATCCTGAAGAAACCACCTGGCTTGCCAACCAGCCTAAGGCAAGCCTGCAGAGGTAGCAAGCTGCCTCAGGAACCTCACAAACAGTTCTTGGGCGAGTTTCTCTCAGTGGTAGAATTCCCACAAGTTGAGCTCAACTATGCTATGTGAGGCAAACCAATACATGTACGTCTTTAGTGAATAATATCAAGGCAGATCAAACCAAACCAATGCTCAGTGCTCATCTCCCTCTGTCTCTGGTGTCCTATTTATGCTCCTTCATCAAGTGTCCTTTTACGTGTTTGCTATATCCAAACATCTTTTCAGCGGTGTCTGCTTCAGGGAAACAGGCTTTCACATGATTGCTTTAGCAAGACATCCTTTCCTCCTGTGTGCCCCAGCAAAACATCATTTAACATAACTACTTTCCAAAGAAACTAGAAGTTTCCACTTCACTAGGAGTAACTCTGGGGAATGGGCCAAGGACAAGCCATTGGGTGCTTCCTGGTACTTGGGTGTAGCTTGGGTTCAGCTGCAGGTCAAGTTCTCAGGCTTTTTCTTTTAAGATAGAGTAGGGTCCCAAGATGGAGTAGGTTTGGCCTCTCAATTCATGCCTGCTAGATCTCTGCGTTGGCTCTAGGACAGTGGTTCTCAACCTGTGGATTGTGGCCCCTTTGGGGATTGAATGAGCCTTGCCCTAAAGAGACTGTTTTACAAGTAGCATTTGACTTCATTTTGTGGGTGAACATAGATTGTACAGTTGTACACATGTAATCAACACCATCTGCCTGACTACCCACTGGACACAGACTAATAAATAACATGTCTGAAAGAAAAATGGATGACACTCTATGAATTTAACAGAGTAAATTGTGGCCCAGATAAGTGTATGAGCATATTAGACTATCAGAAAAATCAAGCCTGAGAATTTATAGAACATACCAGACTGAGAAAGAAAGGGTCCTTGCCCAGACCCTAGAGAAAAGAGGACATCTTAGAAAACCACCTGTTAGGTCATTAAGGGCAGAGAACTGCCAGCTCAGTCCCCAATGTTGATGTAACCTGCTCAGATTGTTCATATGCCAGACTGCCCCATCCATCCATGTACCCATTATCTGCCTGGATGGACCCTCCTGTCCTGCACCTCTGTAGCCTCCATAGTCTTTAACTTTGCTTCTGTAGCTCGAGGAGCGTGACTCTAGATTCAGCTTGGTGTTACCAGGAACACGGGAGTTGTTGACTGAAGCTGATTCTGAAAAGAGGAATGGGAGAGTCCATCCTACAGGACCTCCAACCCTTCTAATAGCGACCTAACAGCTGAGTGCCTACCCACAAGGCACAAGTTAATCCCCAGCACTCAGAACCAAAGAAACAAACAGAACCAAGATCAGAGCAGGTGGTCACCTGCTCTTGAGCAGCCAGCTGCCTCCCGCAGGGCATGTACTATACTTCTCTTCTTGCTAATGAAGGGGGTTGGGAATAAGCAAATTGACAAAGGGAACTGGTTCTTTTACAGTTTGGACAAAGTGAGGAAAGAAAGACGTTGTCTCTGTCTTTGCTGTGACAGTGTTACAATGCTATAGAAAACACTAACAGAAGCCAGGAAATGTGTACATCTTAAGTTGTCAGAACAGTGTAAGTAAAAACTCTCCTTGGAGGCACCATCCCCTTGTTACCAGCACAGTGACTGCATTCTTTCCCTTCCTCCAGCATGGGATTCCTGTGAAAAATAACATTCTCTGTAGTCCATGTAGTCTATTGTCTGACAGATGAAGGGGGACGGACACAAACGTTTCTCTTTTGAACATGACTTTTGAGGGGACAGTTACACTGTATTCAATCCTATGAGCAGGCCTATTGATCCTCTCTATCCCCTTCATCTTCACCATCTCCATGGTAGTCCTGCTCCATCCTCTGGCTGCTTTGCTAGAATATGATGAATTCTGGTTTTTTGGCTGTTTTCTTTTTGTTGTTGTTCTGTTTTGTTTTACTAGGCCTGAAGTAATATACAATGCATGTCTCGTATCAGCTCGCCCTACAATCTGCCCACAGCAGCCATTCAGAAAGCCTTCCTGGCTCCTTTTCTCGCTCTTTCTTGCAAATTCTCCTCTAAACTCCTCCAGAGTTGGCTGTTTCCCACTCCCCTCGTTGTTTCTGTGCAACTCTTCACTAAGGAAACACAGCTAGCTTTTCCAGGCCTCTTTGAACTCCAGCATTCCAAACGGCAGAGCCAGGACAAGTAGCGGCCCAAAACCTCCTTCAAAAAGGAAGGGGGAGGCCCTGAACATTTGATAGATGAAACTTTTTGTTTAACCCGGGGCACAAACTCTCCTTGCAAGGAGTGTTGTCCTCTGAAAAATCACTTCCTAACTCAAAGTCCACCCCCCCCCCCCCCCCCCCTTACCCCCTACCCTCTACTTCTCCCCCTCCCCCCACCCCCACTTCTGTGCCTCCCCATCCCTCCAGTACCTCTCCACTCACTTCTCTCCCTTTCATTGATCCAGCTTCCTTGGCTCTGCACAAGGATATGCCTGGAATGAAAGCTGCCAATGCAGCTGATGAGGTCCACCAGGCTTTCTTCTAGAACAGTGACTTTGGAAATGTTTAAGACTAAGAAATAATTGTTTTATAATGCAGCCAAGTATATTATGTGTGTACACTCTCATGCAACTGAAAAGAAAGTTTAACAAAATGTGGCTTCACTCGCACTATCAAACAGTTTTCTTTTCTTCATTATCCATTGAAAACTGGCACTTGGCATCTTTTAGTGTTACACACATATAAATAAAGTCAGAAATGGTCCAGAGCTTGCTGGGAAACACCTGGGAGAAAGGCTGGGGTGCAGAAGATCATGCTGAAGCTGGGTATTAGTCTCTTGAAGGGAGATTTTATTATTATCTCTAATATTTCATATATTTGGTATTTTCTACAATAAAAGTAAAAAAAAAAAAAAAAAAGTCTCTGCCCCACTAAATCGATTTCATAATCTATTAATAGCCCCAGAAGTGATGTTTGTAAAGTAGTTTCTGGAAAATCTTGGAGTTGGAAAACATGAAATAGATACAAAGAAACATATTAACTTCTGGTTTAATTCTTAATTTTCTCTACCCCAGTAAGGTCTACTTTTTCTTTTAGGGTAGTGGAGTGGATTTCCTTCCTCCTTGGAGTCAGTTGGATGTTAACTGTCTCTTTGGCAAATTAATAATAATAATTATTATTATTATAATAAAAATAATGATAATAATAATAACAGATAATAATAAAATAGAGGAGCCCACAAAGATTAATGGGTAAGGACACAAAGAAAAAGACTGGAAGACTGGCCAAAATTCTGTGTGGTATTGATTTGGAATGGTCAAAAAAGGAGGTGATTGTTGTATCCCATGTAGACACAGCAGTGGGTTCCCTGGAAATGTGGCCATTTGTGCTCCTAAACTGACCTTGCAGGGTGTTGTATAAAGTTCATATTTGATGTCAAGTTGCCACCCACTTAGAATGTGATCTCCTTTGTTGAAGATTGTGCTAGCTTTTAGTTGAAGGAGGTTTGCCCCAAAACATAAAGTTGGATTTTGTGTGCCACAGTCTCACCCTGAAGCTAACAACAATGCTTGCCCAGCTCTGTTGGAAGGCACAGCATGGTGGTAGGCTTGCCTTGAGAGGATTCTGATCCTGTGATTCCTGCTGGTGCATGTGGACACCTTACTGACCAGCTGAATATGCTGAGTGGGGACAAGGAGTATGACATGATCTTTCCTGGGAAATGACCACACCTCCAAATCCTAAAGAGATGTGTGGAAAATGAAGTCCCTAAATATGCTGTGGAGTAATAGTGTTGCTTACCGTTGGAAAAGGATATTCCTGTTTGATGAGAGTACAGTCCACCTCCTAGAAGAAATGTACAATCATGTCCATTCTCAAAAGGAAGACATTTTAAAGCTACTGATGAACTGGGGAGATGGCTCATCAGCAAAGTGCTTACTTTGCAAGCATAAAGATCTAAGCTTGTTCCCTAAATCCCATCTTTTAAAAAGTGGTCTCATGGTGAACTCTGGCAGTCCCAACACTGGGGAGGCAGAGGTAAGCAGATTCCTTAGACTCACTGGTAAGCCAGCCCAGCCTATTTAGCGAATTTCAGGCCAGTGAGAGAACCTATTTTGTTGAAGGTGGTTGGAGGTCATTTTTAAGCATTATACCCAGCATTAGTGGTTGGAAAAGGAGGTGGAGAAGAGGGGAGCCTGAGGGGAGAAAGAGGAGGAGGAGGAGGAGGGGAAAGTAGAGGAAGGGTTCTAAGTTGCCACATCTATTCTTGCTGAGTGGTATGAAGAAAGAAAACCCTCACCTGATGCTTAGAAGATGCTTGCACAGATTCTACAATCATGAGTCAAGAAGCTACATTGTGAATTACCCAGTTTTGAATATTTTGTTACAGAAAAGAAATCAGACTAAAACAGAAAGAATAAGAAATTGTAACATACTGGGCTGGAGAGACGGCTCAACAGTTAAGAGCATTGACCTGGATTCCAGAGAACCAGGGTTCAATTCCCAGCACCTACATGGCAGCTCGCACCCATCTATAAGCCCGGTTCCAAGGGATCTGATGCCCTCTTCTGATCTCCATAGACATCAGGCATTCAAGTGGTACACAAACATACCTGCAGACAAAGCACACAAGCACATAAAATAAAATTTTAAAATGTTTTTATTTCATTTAAAGAAATAGTAACTGTGCTTTCTTAATTTTCTCTCCAGCAGGTATCAGAGAACTGAGAGTTCGGGATCACATGATGACATTGGATTCCTGGCTACTCTTATGTCATACGATCCTTCTACCATAGAAACAAACACAAAATAGTATTTTACTATGTTGTTATAGTCCCATAAAGACAAAAATGTTGATAATAAAATACTTTCTAAATTAAAAATAACCTTTTCACATTTTAAAAGAAATTAAAGGTTTCCATAAAATAGTCTAGATCCTATCTGCTATGCTATGCTAACTATGCTTCATGGGGTGTTAATCTGTTACGAATGAATAGTAGATGGACAGACATTGCAACAATTTTGTTTTTGAGGCTATTGTAGGCTATGTAGCAAGATCCCTTCCCAAAAAAATGTGTAGAAATTAATATTAAATGGTAAGACCATGCTATCAAGGTGCTGGATGTTTAAGAATATCCTTCAGCATGTTTCTTCTGTCTACTCACCACACCCTGAACTTCTTGTTCCCAGCCGCGATAAAGTGTTGTCTGCAACACACTTTGAAAGGTGGGCGTATGCAAGGGAAGTGGCCTTTGCCATATACCAGTTTTCCTACCAATCTATCCTAGTAAGTTCTTTACCCAAGGTCCCATCTACCCAGGTGTGTCAAGGTGACAAGTGGAACCATGACAATTACTAACCCTGATGCAGATCTCCTTATACTGGCCAAAGAAATGCCATTTCAGAAGGTCTTTACAAAGCAATCCAACAGAACAGGGATGTGCCATTCATTATAACGTATTTTTAGCTAGCGAGTTACGAACTGTCCAGTTTTATAACACAACAAGTCACTGACCTGTGTAAGACTGGCAGTGGCTCCTACATTACTTTGCATTTGTCATTTTCAGAATGTTTCACCAAGAGACAGGTTATTACAATACTCTTCATTGATGTGGTCTGACTTGCTTTTCTCTACCTTGTTCTGTAGATGGTCAAACTCTAGCATGGGATCCTGGAACGCTTTCAAACACATTTACTCACTGTAGTCTAATACAGAACTGCCAAGCAGCACACTTAGCAGAAGACTACGTACCTTCAGATAAAGATGGAGTGTCACAAACTGGAAGCTGAAAACTGTTCTCCTCTTACTATTGTTGAACTAAGTGGGTTAAGTTATTATCTTACAGCATGCTAGACAGACTACAACCTGTAAGTTGAACTTGGCCAATCACCTATTTTTACACAGTCCAGGAAATAAGAATGATCTTCCCATATTTAATGGTTGATGTGGGGGAGAGAGTACTTACAGAGGTGAAAATTGTATAAAACTCAAATTACAGTGTAAGAAGATTTAGTGATGTGAAATTCTAATTCTCATACACACAAACTCAGAACACAACCAGTGAGTCCATTTACAGGTCAACTATGCGTTAGATGCCAAGAACAGAAAGGAGTGTCTGCAGTAGAGGCAATGTGGCCCCTAAAACTTTGTTATTTATTGTCTGCTCTTTTTTCTATTTATTCTACTCTCATACAATACATCCCAACAGAATCCTTACCTCTGCTCCTCCCAGTGCCAGCCATCCATCCCTTATACACTGCCCCTCTTTTTCCCTTCAGAAGAGCAGCCCTCCCAGGGCTATCAACCAAGCACGGCATAACAAGATGCAATAGGACTAAGCACAAACCCTCATATCAAAGCTGGATGAGGCAACCCTGTAGGAGGAAAAAGGGTCCCAAAAAGCAAGCAAAAGAGTCAGAAACTACTTCCACTGTTAAGAGCCCCACAAAAACTCCAAGCTAAACCACATCATATATGCAGAGGAGCTAGCTCAGACCCATGCAGGCTCTGTGATCCCCTGTAAGTCCTGTAGGATACTGTGAGCCTTGTTCTCCTGGTGTCCTAGACTCCTCTGGCTCCAAAATTCTGTCCTCCTCCTCTTCTGTGGGGTTCTGCATAATGTTTGGGAATGGGTCTCTGCATCAGCACCCATTAGCTGCTGGAGGAAACCTCTCTGATGTCGATTGGGCTACGCACCTCTCTATGAACATTTTGTTGATTTTTTTTCTGGTTGTGTTTGGGTCTAACCTAGGTCTCCAGGGCCATCCAACTTTCCATTCTTGATCATCAAGGCAGTGTCTGGAATGGATTTTTTTCTTGTGGCATGGTCCTCAAGTTAAACCAATCATTGGTTGGCCACTCCCACAAGGTCTGATCCACCATTTGTCACAATGCATCTTGAAGCAAGAACAGGTTGAAGGCTTTGTGGCTGGGTTGGTGTCCCAGTTCTACCACAGAAAACTTTACCTGACTACAGAAGATGGCCAGTACAGGCTCTGTATCCTCCATTACTAGGAGTTCTTGCTAGAGTCACCAGGTAGTTTCCTCTGCACCAGATTTCCCTCCAAATGGCCTTGCCAGTCCCAGTCTTCTTTTCCTGTACTCTCTCCCTCTGTCCTTCCCTCTACCACCTGATCCCTCTGGTTCCCATCCCAAGTTTATTTTCAAAATCTATTCTATTTCCCCTTTCCAGAGAGATGCCTAGAGTCCTCCTCGTTACTTAACCTCTTTGAGTCTGTGGATTGTAGCTTGATTATCCCTTACTTAGTAGATAATATTCACTTTTAAGTGAGTATATACCATGTTTCTCATTCTGGGTCTGGGTTATCTCATGCAGGATGTTTTTTTTTTTAGTTTCACCCATTTGCCTACAAATTCCACAGTGTCATTGTTGTTGTTTTTTAATTAATTTATTTTTCTTTTTGTTATTTTGTTTTGTTTTTTACACTCCAGATTTTATTCTCCTCTGAGTGTTCCACATCCCATATCTCCTCCCTGCCCCTCCGTCTCTATGAGGATGTCCCCCAATCCCACCTCACCAGATCTCTAAACTCCCTGGGTCCTCCAGTCTCTTGAGGGTTAGATGCATCTTCTCTGACTGAACCCAAACCCAGCAGTCCTCTGCTGTATATGTGTTGGGGGTCCCATATCAGCTGGTGTGTGCTGCCTGGTTGGTGATTTAGTGTCTGAGTGATCTCAGAGTTCCAGGTTAATTGAGACTGCTGGTCCTCCTACAGGGTCACCCTCATCCTGAGCTTCTTCCAGCTTTTCCCTAATTCAACCACAGGGGTCAGCAGCTTCTGTCCATTGGTTGGGTGCAAATATCAGCATCTGACTCTTTCAACTGCTTGTTGGGTCTTTCAGAGGGCAGTCATGATAGGTCCCTATTTGTGAGTGCTCCATAGCCTCAGTAATAGTGTCAGGTCTTAGGGCATCCCCGAGAGCTGGATCCCACTTTGGGCCTGTCTCTGGACCTTCTTTTCCTCAGACTCTTCTCCATTTCCATTTCTGCAGTTCTTTCAGACAGGAAAAAGTATGGGTCAGAGTTTGACTGTGGGATAGCAACCCCATCCCTCACTGGATGCCCTGTCTTTCTGGTGGAGGTGGGCTCTACAAGTTCCCTCTCCCCACTGTAGGAAATTTTATCTTAGGTCCTTCCTTTTGAGTTCTGAGAGTCTCTCACCTCCCAGGTCTCTGGTACATACTGAAGGGTCTCCCCAACCTCCTACCTCCTGAGGTTATCTGTTTCCATCCTTTCTGCTGGACCTCAGGGCTTCAGTCCTTTTCCCCCACCCAATACCAGATCATGTTCCCCTCTCCCCACCTCCATCCCCTTTCTCTACCAAGTCACTCTCTCCCTCCCCCCTTGTGGTTGCTTTCTTCTCCCTCCCACGTGGGACTGAGGCATCCTCACTTGGGCCCTTCAGCTGGTTGACCTTTTTGAGTTCTGTGGACTGTATCTTGGGTATTCTTTACTTTTTTTTAAACAGCCGAGTAATACTTCCTTGTGTAAATATACCACATTTTCTTATCAGTTCTTGGGTTGAGGAGTATCTAGGTTGTTTCCAGTTTCTGGTTATTATGAATTATGCTGCTAAGAACATAGTTAAGAAAGGGCCGTTGTGGTAGGATAGAGGGTCTTTTGGGTATATGCCCAGGAATGGTATAGTTAGGTCTTGAGTTAGAATAATTCTCAATTTTTTGAGGACCCACCATACCAATTTCCTTAGTGGCTATACAAGTTTGCACTCCCACCAATAATAGAGGAGTGTTCCCCTTTCTCCATATCTTCACCAGCATGAGCTGTCATTTGTGTTATTGATCTTAGCCATTCTGAGAGGTATAAGATGGAATCTCAAAGTAATTTTAATTTGCATTTCCCTGATGGCTAAGAATGTTCAACATTTCTTTAACCGTTTCTCAGCCATTTGAGAGTCCTCTACAGAGAATTTTCTGATTAGCTCTCTATTCTACTTTTAATTAGATTATTTGGTTTATTTTGATATCTAATGTCTTAAGTTCATTATATATTTTGGATATTAGCCCTCTATCAGATGTGGACTTGGTGAAAATCTTTTCTATTTTGTAGGTTGCTATCTTGATCTATTGACGGTGTCCTTTGCCTTATAGAAGCTTTCCAATTTCATGAGGTCCCATTTGATAATTGTTGATTTTAGTGGGTGCACTATTGGTATTCTGTTTAGGAATACCAATGTTGTCTCCCGTATAATACATCCAAGGCTATTCCTTACTTTCTCTTTTATCATGATCAGTATATCTTGTTTTATGTTGAGGTCTTTGATTCACTTGGACTTGAGTTTTGTGCAGGGTGATAGATATGGATCTACATGCAGACATCTGCATTCAGGGAGACTTTTCATGACTGCTTTCATTTACATAGGGGTTATAGGTCTCTTTAAATTGTTTACTTGATCTTGATTTAAGTTTGAGGACTGGTGTCTATTAAGACAACTATCCATTCCCTTTAGATTTTCCATTTTTGTGGAGCAAAGATTTTTAAAGTATGACCTGATGAATTTTTGGATTTCCTCAAGGTCTGTTGTTATATTCCCCCTTTTGTTTCTGATTTTGTTAATTTGGATATTTTCTCTGTGTCTTTTTACGAGTTTGGTTAAGAGTTTGTCTATCTTGTTACTTTTCTCAAAGAACCAACTCTTTGATTCACTGATTCTTTGTATTGTTCTCTTTGTTTCTATTTTATTGATTTTAGCCCTAAGTTTGGTTATCTCCTTTCATCTATTCTTCTTGAGTGTGTTGGCTTCTTTTTGTCCTATAGTTTTTATGTGTGCTGTTAAACTGCTAGTATGAGATAACTCCAATTCTATTGTGTAGACACTTAGTGCTATGAGCTTTCCTCTTAGCACCACTTTAATCATGTCCCATAAGTTTAGGTCTGTTGTATGTTCATTTTCATTGAATTCTAGGAAATATGGAATTTCTTTCTTTCTTTATGCCTTGATCACTGGATCATTCAGTAAAAAGCTGTTCAGTTTCCATGAGTTTGTAGGCTTTTTGTTGTTTCTGTAGTTGTTGAAATCTAGCTTCATTCCATGTAGTTTGATAGGATGTAGGATGTTACTGCAATGTTCTTGTAGCTGGTGAAAGTTGCGTTGTGACAAAATATGTGGTTGATTTTGAAGAAAGTTCTATGAGATGCTGAAAGGAACGTATATTCTTTTGTGTTTGGGTGAAATGTTCTGTGGATATTAATTAAGACCATTCGGTATGTTGGCTCCAGTATTTCTTTGTTTAGTTTTTGTCTAGATGACCTGTCTATTGATGAGAGTATGGTGTTTAAGTCTCCCACTATCAATGTTTGAAGTTTGATATGTGATTTAAACAAACTTCAGTGATGTTTCTTTTACTAATGTGGGTTCTGTTGCATTCAGGGCAGAGATGTGAAGAATTGAGATAGCATCCTGGTGGATTTTTCTTTTGATGAATATGAAGTATTCTTCCTTATCTCTTTTGATTAACTTTGAAGTCTATTTTGTTCGATATTAGAATGAAGTCTATTTTGTTAGATATTAGAATGGTTTTATCAGCTTTCTTCTTAGGTTTATTTGCTTGGAAATAAGCCTTATTGAGTTGGTGTTTTTTTAACCCTTTACTCTATCTTTGATGTTGAGAAGTGTTTCTTGTGTGCAACAGAAGGATGGATCCTGTTTTCACATCCATTCTGTTAGTATGTATCTTTTTATTGTACAGTTGAATCCATTAATGTTGAGTGACTTCAATGATCAAATATTGTGGTTTGAAAGAAAATAAAGGGAGTGCCATATTAGGAGGCTTTGTTGGAGGATATATGTCACTTAACATCCCATTACCTGCTGATGCAGATGTAGAATTCTCAGCTCCTTCTCCAGAACCATGTCTGCCTCCATGCTGACATGCTTCCCACCATGACAATAATGAACTCAACCTCTGAAACTGTAAGCTGGCCCCAATTAAAGTTTTCCTTTATAAGAGTTGCATTGGTCATCTTATGTCTTCACAGCAATAAAAATCAAAAGTAAGACTCCAATGATTGTTAATTCCTATTACTTTGTTCTTGGATATGGTGGTAGTAGTGGGGTGTGTGTGTGTGTATGTGTGTGGGTGTGTCTCTTCTTCTGATTTTGCTGGTATGAAATTATTTATTTCCTGTGTTTTCATGGATGTAGTTAACCTCCTTAGGTTGAAGTTTTCTTTTTAGTATCTTCTGTAGGCCTGGATTTTGTAGATAGATATTGTGTAAGTTTGATTCTATAATGTAATATCTTGTTTCCTCCATCTATGGTGATTGAAAGTTTTGCTTGGTATAGTAGTCTAGGCTGGCATCTGTGGTCTCTTATAGTCTGCAGGACATCTATCTTAGGTCTTTCTGGTTTTTAGAGTCTCCATTGAGAAGTCAGTTTTAATTGTAACAGGTATACCTTTATATGCTACTTGGCTGTTTTCCTTTGCAGCTTTTAATATTTTCTTTGTCCTATATGCTTAGTGTCTTGATCATTATGTGTCAAGGTGACTTTCTTTTCTGGTCCAATCTATTGAGTGTTCTATAAGCTTCTTGTACCTTTATAGCTATGTCCTTCTTTAGTTTAGGAAAATTTTCTTCTATTATTCAGTCAAAAAATTTTCTAGGCCTTTGAACTGGGATTCTTCTATTCCTATTATCCCTAGGTTTGGTCTTTTCATCTTGTTTCAGATTCCTAGATGTTTAGTGTCAGTAATTTTTTAGATTTAATATTTTCTTTAACTGATGCATCTATTTCTTCTATCATATCTTCAACCCATGAGATTCTCTTTCATCTCTTATATTCTGTTAGTGGTGCTTGCATCTGTAGTTTCTGTTAGCTAACCTAGATTTTCCATTTCCAGAATTCCCACAGTTTATGCTTTCCTCGTTGCTTTTATTTTTGTTTTCATGTCTTGAACATCTTTATTTATTTCCTATAATTGTTTTTTCTCTCACCTTTCTTTCCTTTTTGGCTTTTAAAAGAGGGATTTACTCACTTTGTCTAATTTTTTATTTGTCTTTTCCTTGATTTCTTTAAGAGATTTATTCATTCCCTTTTAAGGACCTCAATCATCTTCAGAAAGTTGGTTTTAAGGTCTTTTTCTTGTCCTTCGTCTGTGTGGAATATTCAGACCTTGCTGTAGTATGGTGGCTGGGTTCTGGTGAGTCCTGGCTATTGTTGAATATGTTCTTACTCTGGTGTTTAGGCATCTGGGTTTGAGGTGATTATAAGCCTAGGTGACATTTTCTGGGTTTATCTTTGCTGGATGGATGTTTTGTTCCTTAATTTCTCCTCCCCTTCTTGTTACCATATCCAAGGCTCAAACACATGCTGAGACTCTCTGATCAACAAGAGACTATATAGGCCACCAGAAGCCCCCAACTCGAGAGGAGACACTCTCCTTATCCAGGCCCACACAGATCAGAAGACCGCAGAGAAAACAGAAATTAAGGATGAAGTGGACATTGATCCTTCAAAGTACAGGAGGTCTTTGGAGTTCTCATGGCTGCTGTGGCATCTCATCTAACAGGTAGTCTCTTGGGGGTTTGAGATAACTTTTTCCTGGTCTTCTGGTAGATGTGGCCTGTGTTTTTGACGGGGTTGTCTGTCAGAGTTGGAGGCTGGGACACAATGACAAGGTGGGGAGATACAACTGTTGATGGCATACATTGGAAGTTAGAGAGTAGGGAAGGTCCTTGAGCAAGTGTCCCTACCTGGTCTTCTGTCAGGTGTGTCATATGGTATGGACAGGGCAGTCTGCATGAGGGAGCTGAGAGAGTGGCAATGTCATAGGTTGTTGGCCTATCTGGCCACCTCACTGTCTGGTCTTTATAGAAAATCTTTGACTTGCCTTACTTAGGGCATAAACCAGTGGTTCTCAACCTGTGGGTTGTGACAACCCTTTCACACAGGTCACCTAAGACAATTGGAAAACACAGATTTTCATATTATGATTCATAACAGTAGCAAAATTACAGTTTTGAAATAGTAACAAAAATAATTTCATGGTTGGGAGTCATTACAACATAAGAAACTTATATTAAAGGACCGCAGCATTAGGAAGGTTGAGAGACACTGGCATAAGCATTTCTATACAGGCTCAAAGTCATCTAATTTCCTTTGGCTGTTCCATTATTGGACTCTTACTCTCAAATTTTATTACCAGTCTGCTTTTGTTGATTTTTTTTTTTTTTTATGTTTTTTTACTTGGGCTCTGGATGTTTGTATCCATTATGTCAGTTGATCCTAATGAGGCAGATAATGTTACAGTCTCCATTTTATACTTGAGTTCAGCTCAACTCAGGAAGACTGATGAGTATGGGCCAGTGACTCAAGCAAATGGGAAATGACTCCTCAGAGAAGTGACTCAGCAGATAAAGGAACTTACTGTTGATCCTGACACACTGAGCTTGATCACTGAAATCCAGTTTGTGGAAAGAGAGAACAACTCTTTCAGACTTCCACACATGGACTATGACCCCCACATACATACATGCACACATGACCCCCTCCCCCCAATACATAAAAAAATAAAAATAAATAAGTGTTAAAAAAAAAGAATTTTAGAAAATCAACGAACTCATCCAAACTTATTGTTAGTAAATGCTCTATTGGGATTCAAACTTAAGATCATCAAATGTCAAGGTTTATACTTAACCTCCAATTTCTTAAACTGTGGATTATGACCTTATATGGGGTACCTCATGCAGCTAGGGAACTACAGAAGGTTTTTGAAAATGGCAGTGTTACCAGGGAACGATAGTTATATTTTGTGGGTTCTTAGATTCATGCACAAAGGAATTAAAAAAAAAAAAAAGACTCAGAAACAAACCTGAGTGTCATTTTATTGGAGTTTCAGGAAAAACAAAGAACAACAACAATAACAACAAAAGACCAGGGCCATCAAGCTGAAGATCTCAGAAGCTGCCAGAAAGAGGAGGTGGCTAAGAGTATTAGAATTTAGAGGGACACAGGCAGGAGGCACAGTTCCCCACTATACCTTCAGCAGCATGAGGGGATTCCCTACTTCAGGGACCTTGACTCAGGCCAACTGAGATTTGTGGATCTGACTCATAAAAGAATTTTAGGACTACACAGATCATGAAGGAGAGCTGAAGTCTCATGAAGACATTTTACTATGAGCTTAAGTGTGAGGGTGAGAAAGAGATGCTCAGAGACAAACACATGAAACTCCAGAGCATGGGTGTGGCCTCCTCTAGGAGATAGTCATAAAAAGGAAGACAGATTCAAGTGTAGACATGAGCTCCGCAGGGCAAAGCTGCAACTCTGCCTGTCTCTGTCTCTCTGACACTCTCTTTATGTGTCTCTGTCCCTCTCTCTCTCCCTTTCCTTCTCCCTTTCCCTCTCCTTCTTCCTCTTTCTTCCCCTTATCCCTCCCCTTCTCCTCTTCCCCTTCCCCTCTACCTGTCCCTCTGCCCTCTCCCCTACCTCTCCCCCTCTTCCTCTCCCTCTTCTTCTCTCCTTCCCCTCTCCTCCCCCTCCCCCGCTCCCTTACTTCTCCCCCTCTTCCTATTCCTCTCCTCTCCCCAACCCCCTCCCCTTTTTTTCCCCCTCTCCCTTCCCCTCCCCCTCCCTTCCCCATCACCCTCCCCCTTTCCTTCTCCTTGTCTCCTTCTCCCTGTCTTCCTCTCCTTGTCTCCCTCTCCCTGTCTCCTTTTTCCTCTCCCTCTCCAGGACCATTGTGGTGTATAGTTACTATCTTTAAAGGGTTCCTAACAAATCTAAGTAAAACACCGGTAGAAATGAAAGTTACTGAAAAAGAAGGAAGCTTCTACAAACACTCATTGACTGATTAGAACATTAATGATTGTGGAGGGGTTAGAATGTTGCAGGTTCAAAGTCTAATTAAAATTGCTATCTCTAGCTCCTTCAAATGATATTTATTGACAACCTCTGTATGTGACATAACTACTCTGTAACTATTAGGTAAGTCCTTTGACCTTTGACACACATAAACAGATCTTTAGCTTCCATCAATAACCCCAAAGCGATCTAAGGCTTATATCAGAGCTGCCCCCGCTTTGCTGTAGTCTGCCTATGTGACATACCCACTAATTTGGAATGTGGATTGATTTATGATTTTTTTTTGTTCTGTTATCATAAACACTCCATGAAGAGGCTGCCACAATGGAGCGTAGAATTTGGGGTACCCTGAATCTGTGTTCATGACCAAAACCACTCATATTTAGTTACAGCATAAACTATCTTTTATTCCCCTTTGAAACAAGAGCTGTGTCTACCTTACTTGCTCACCACCCTATGTTTTTAGACAATGACTCTCACTAAACCTGGGGCCCATCAATTCAGATAGGCTGGCCAGCGAGCCTGGGGAGTCCAGGGCTGGGATGACAGATGAATGCTACTGAACTAGATGTTTTATATGGGTGATAAAAGAGTTCTGAACTTAGACCTCCATGCTTGCTTTACCAACCAAGCAATCTCCCTGGTGCCTGGTCCCCTGCTCCATTGTGACAGGCCTATCTGAATTAACCCTTAAGGGGAGGGATGATGATATGCTTTTACCATCTTGTCAGGTTTTGAATAATATAGATTACTATGCCATCAGCCAGGGCCAAAAGTAGAACCTGGATTGTATTCTTCTGACAAAAGTCATGTAACAGAGTAGATACCAAAGAAGTAAAGAAAAGAAAGCTAAATCTACAAAGTAGCCATGTCTTACCTGAGGAACTAGCTTTCTCCTAAGGGGCTTCAACCAAGTTGTTTCCCCCATGTCTCTTGGTATTTTACATATTCAGGTTGAGAGCCTATGTTGTTTTCTCCCTCCTTGTACATGGCATATTAAATTCCAAAGTAGGGAATTATGATAGCTATCATTCCTTAAAAAAAGAAATCAGCATCTGGGGCCTCTGCAGGTAGGAGTACTTGCTACCCTCTGAGGACTAGGACTTGGTTCCCAGCACCCACTTGGTTACAACTACTTGTAACTCCAGCTCCAGGAGATCCAATGCCCTCTTCTGGCCTCTGTGGGCACTCATGCAGACACACAGATAAAAAAAAACTAAGAGTAAATCTTTCATTAAAAATCAGTATTTTGACACAAATGGAGAAGGTGGGCCAAAGCTAACTATCCTCAATGATCTCAAAACTGGCTAGTACCAATCTAACAAAAGGACTGAAAAATTAATTTGAAATCCAGTGCATTACCAATCCATGTTTTGGAGGCAATACTCTCTGTGTTGCATTAATGTGACTTCAGTTTGGTTCTGAATATGTAACATGGACATGTTGTAGTCCCTCAGGCTGAACAATCCAATGCCTTCTTTTTTTTTTGCTCTCATGGAAGCACAATGATTTAATTATGGATAACAGAGTCTTTTAATTCTTTTGTCATTCTTCATCATGTATCAAATTGGGTTACTTTGTCTTAGAAGTTTTCATTTTAAAAATCACTGTCTGAGTTCCTCATTTGAGTTCCATTTTAAAACCTTTAAGTGAATTTTTGGCTCCGGATAATGGTAGAACTTCCAACAGTTCCTGAAATTGCTAAGCATGCTTCCATCTATTTATGCAAACCAGTGTTCTTAACATTAACAATTACAAATTAAATTATCAATCAATACTGAAAAGATACTGAAGATACTCTAGGTCTGTTGTAGCAAATATTCAGGAATTAAAAATTTAATTCTTACAGAAAATGACATAAGCACAACCATTTCAGTAGAATGTAAATTTGTCTTCATCTTTATTAAATGGTAAAGTTATACATGCCAAATAACTGCTTTAAAAAAGTTTCTTTATGATTTGTTATCAGTAAACATTTTAGTTATATACCTATATCCCCAGAGTCATATTAAAAAATGTCTTAGGCTATCAGGGATGATACATGGACAAATTGAAGAGGCCCTTCCCTAAACCTATGTTTCTCCAGCACAGTGTTCCTTCCTTCAGATGTCAATCCTGTACCTGTCTAAGGCTTCCTTGAAGGGAGGGGAGTGCCCCTACTGTCTGTGCATGGAAATCTCCAAACTTCTTCCTTCTGGCTACTGTTTAGCTTAGTTTGATCTCGTTTCATTAAACGCAAGGACCAGAACAACACGAGGTATTTTCAGGTTCAATAAACTATCAAGGCAATGCTTATTTTCATTTTCCATGTTTTTCTGATGAGAACAGGAGATTAAAAAGTAGCCAGGAAACTTTAGGGCTGGAAATCCAGAAGCAGCTGTTCTGGAAATGGCCGTGGTCCTGTCAACAGTTCCTTCTTTGCTGGAGGCCAGAACAGAGTTCTGATTCCTGGGGCCTTATTGTCTATCTGCTGTGTGAGCACTTCTGCTCTGGAGTGAGGTGTAAGAAGTGACTCACACTGAGAGCAAGAACTCAGACACCTCATGAGTGGGACAACTGGACTACTTATCCTTCATAATTTAACCAATTTCGGCCACCAAGTCTTCTAAAATGTCTCCAGACTCAAAGATCAGTCATTCCCCATTCCCTGGCACTTGCTCCAGCTCCACAGAGCTCTGCCTTCTTTCTTTCTCTGAAATGTCTTATAATAAACCTTCTTTCTAAAATTTGCCATCATAGACCATGAATTTCCTTCTTCAAATTTGTGAGACAAGAATCTTTGACTCTGTCAAAGTTGTGTGTGACTGTGAGTAAAGCGCACCTGGGATAACAGAGAAAGTGTCCATTAAGCCCAAGTGTGTAAGTGTGTGTGTGTGTGTGTGTGTGTGTGTGTGTGTTTAAGTGTGTTTCTATGTGGGATATGGGGATGTGTATTCGTGGGGCTGTGTATGTATTTGTATGGTTTGTGTGTGCCTTCATGTATGTCTGTGTAAGTGTGTGTTTCTGTGTGGGGTATGGAGATGTTTATGTGTAGGGCTGAGTATGTGTGTGCATCCATATGGTATGTGTGTGGCTGTGTGGTACATTTGTGTACCTGTGCATATGTGTATGTCTGTATCTGTGTGTGTGTCTCTATGTTGGGTATATGTGTCTGTGTATGTGTGGGACTGAGTGTGTATGTGTGTAGCTATAAGGGGTGTGTGTGTCTGTGTGTGCGTGTATCTGTATATGCGTCTATGTGTGTATGTATGTAAGTCTATGGAGGAGTGGGGGTATGTGTGTCTATCTATGTATTGTGGGAGTGTGTGTGTCTGTGTGTGTGTGTCTGAGTATGTGTGTGTATGTCTGTGTGTTTCTGTGTGTCTGTGTATGTTTGTCTGTGTGGGGTGTGAAGGTATGTGAGTCTGTGTATGTATGTGTGTGTGTCTGTGTGGGGTGTGTCTATGTGTCTATGTATGTATGTATACGTGTGAGTCTGTGTGGGGTGTGTATATGTGTCTTTGTATGTATGTGTGTGTGTGTCCTTATAGTGTGTGTCTATCTGTGTAGGGTGTGTGTTTCTGTATGGGTTGTGTGTGCCTTTATGTATGTCTGTATAGGGTGTCTATGGGGTGTCTGTGTGTGCATGTAGAAAGCTGTGGGGGGGCTGTGGGGAATAAGTGTGTGTCTGTATTATATGTGTGTGTGTATGTGTGTGTGTATGTCAGTGGGGGTGTGTCTGTGTATGTATTTGTATGTCATGTGGTGTGTGTGTATGTGTCTATGTATGTCAGTGTGGGGTATGTACGTACGTGTGTGTGTGTGTGTATGTCTGTATGTGTTTGTGGTGTGTGTGTGTGTATGTGAGGGGCTGTGTTGGATGTACATGTGTGTGTGTATGCATGTGTGTGTGTGTGTGTGTGTGTGTGCCTGTGTATACTACCAAAGACTGCCTGTTGAGGCAGGGAAGCCCTATTTTCCTTTTCAAGCATCAGAACTTTCAAATATCCTCCCAAGAATATCAGATCTAATCTTAAAATTGATTAGGAATAATTTCTATGAGTTTTAATGCCAGTTATTTAGTAGAAAAAAAAAAAAACCAAAGAAGAATGAAGATGAGCATAACAAAGAAACCACTGACAGAAGATGTGGGACCTTCTCCCCACCAGGCTCTTACATGAATGAGAGATGGCATGTTTGGAAAGGGCCTGGGGTAAATTCACATGAGAAAGATGGCGCCCCGCCAGGGATCTGTACAGACGCCATGAATTCTGTGGCTCAGCACCTGTGAGCTTCTAACCTTCCTCCTGCTCAGATGTATCTCCATTCTGCAGCCTTTTTTGTTTTTTCTTTCATTTTATATATAAAAAAAAGGCATCTAGGAAAAACTACAATAAAATAATATTAGATAAAATAAAATCTAACAAACCAAAATAAGACAAAACAAACAGAAAAAAATCTGAAGAAGAAAAACTTTAAGAAACACATATAGACACAGAGAAATATACACTTCCACATAAAGGAATCCCATAATATGTAAGCAAAAGAACCACAAGGTTAAAAGGATAAAATAAAGGCCAAACAGAGCATCATGAGACAAAAAGGCCTCTAAAAATACCACTGAGTTCATTTTGTTTTGTTCTGCTCTTAGGTGTGAATTGTATACCCAGTAAGACTCCATTGCAGAGATCTAAAGGACAATGTGTATGTGTGTGTGTGTGTGTGTGTGTGTGTGTGAGAGAGAGAGAGAGAGAGAGAGAGAGAGAGAGAGAGAGAGAGAGAACAGTTATCAACTGGAGACAGTTTCTGGGTTAGAGATGGGTTCGTGTGTTTCCTTCCCTTCTCAGTGCTGGAACCCCATCTGGCTTGCCCCTGTGCATGCTGCCATGGTCTCTTTGAGTTCATGTACACCAGTTGTGTTATGCTTAGAGGGTCTTGTTCCTTGGTGTCCTCCTTCCTCTCTGGCTCTTACACCTTTCCTGCCTCCTCTTCTGCAAAGTTCCCTGAGCCCTGAGAGGAGGAATTTGATGGAGATATCTCATTTAGAACTAAGTGTTCCAAGTCTTATACTTTCTGTACACTGTCCAGTTGGGTGTATTTACCTCCACCTGCTGTAAGAGGAAGTTTCTCTCTGACAGACACATTCCTTAACAAGCAGTCCTTCACACATCAAGGGTGAGAGTGTTACCTGAGCAATGTAGAGAAAGCAGATCTTAGGGCTCCTGTTTTCTTCTAAAAGAATGAAGACAATATTTTGACTTAGATATATTTATTATTTTTCTGTTGATATTACCTAAAATTGTGAGAGCCACTTGTACTTCAACAGATTTATACTGTGATAGCTATTTTTGGCTGTTAACTTGACTATACCTGGGATTAACTAAAACCCCAAAAGGGCTAGTCACACCTGTGAAGGATTTTTGCTTAATTAAATTGTTTGAAGTGGGATCTTTGAGGCAGGAAGACCCATTTCTACTCTGGACACATCTTTTCCTGCCTATATAAAGGACACAGAAGAAGGAAGCCTCTTCCTATGACTGCTTGCTTTCACCTCATTAGCAAGCCCATTTTTTCACTGGCATCAGAACCTACTTCTTTGAGATTCCAGCATATACTGACATCTAGGCTTATGGGCTGAACAACTGGATTCTTGGACCTTCCATTCATCACCAGTCACTGTTGAACTAGCTGGACCACAGGGTGGAAGTCACTCTAATAAGTAGCCTCCATATATATATATATATATATATATATATATATATGGAGAGAGAGAGAGAGATTTGTTGTATACGTTCTGTTACTCTAGAGAACTGTGATTAACACATACAAACCTAGCTTTACAGTTTCTTAGTCTGGCAGGCTATAAGCTCTCTCAGTAAGAAGGTAACCAGACAATGACATGAGTCTCTGGATTTAGTATAGGGATCTTGTTTCTACAGATGATTTCTGCATGATGATTACTTAAAATGTAAGATTCTGGTGTGTTTAAGTCAGTGTGTGTGTGTGTGTGTGTGTGTTAACTTTATGATCTGCCATGTGTAAAATTATAATCAACTTAACTTCTGAATTAATAGTTTTGAGGTTTTTTGGAAATCATTCTCTTAAAACTTTAAAGAATGCATCAGTTACTTTTCTGCTGATGTGATAAACATCCAAGGCAATTTGAGAGAGAGAGAGAGAAAGAGAGAGAGAGAGGGGGAGTTTATTTTGGCTTATGGTTGCAGAAGGATAGGAGTCCATGGGGCAGAGGCATGGCAGCAAGTGACAGACATGGAAGCTGAAGCAGGATGCTGAGGGTTCACATCTTGAAGCCTAAAACAGAGAGAAAACAACTGGAGATTGAGGAAAATTTTAAACTCTCAATGCCCCTCACCAAGTGAGAAACCCATTACTTTGTATGCTAGTATACTAACCTAAGAAACTAAAAATAAAAAAATTAAAGAAAATAGATTAAGAAATATATTTACCAAACCATAAATAGCTTTAAAAATACTTACTAATGCTTTGTTGTGGTTTGAATGAAGATGTCCTCCCAATATGCTTATATGACCCCTATTTCCTGGTGTTGCTTGGGGAGGTATGGGAGGTGTGAAGTTATTGGAGGAAGTACATCACACTAGAGGCAAGCTTTGAGAGCTAAAGACTCATGCCGTTTCCAATTTGCTCTCTCTCCCTTGTGCTTGTTGTAAGAGATATGAGTACTTGAAATGAAAATTTCTGGTTTCCTTGGAGACTCGGCTATGCCATGTGATGTTTTGCTGAAGCAGACACAGGTGAAAGGATGTTTTGCTGAAGAAGACATGTGAGAGGATGCATGATGTTTAGAAAGAATATAAATATTACTTCACAGACAGAGTGACGAGGCTCTTACATTGGTTTGCCTTGCACCAAGTTGCTGATCTTCGCTTGTTGTGACTTCATAGAGACTTCATAACTTGCCAAGGAACTTCTTGTGATATTCCAGCTGTTTCTTGCCACTTCTGCAGACTTGTGCCAATTGGGCTTTGAACTTCGAAGGTTCTTCTAAGTTGAGTGCTGCTACTGACTCATGTTTGGTGTTTGCCGATTAGACTGGGTCTCTGCTACTGATTCGTGTTTGATGTTTTGGACTGTACTGCTGATATCTGACAACAAAGATTTGGACTGCCCCAAAGAACGACTTCTAATCAGGTCCACATCCCCATTTCCTATTAACCTTTCTTTTCCCCTACCTCTGTTAGGTGAGCTAGAAGGGAGGTTGACGCTTTTAAGAACCCTATTAAAGTAGATTTTGAAAACATCCAAGCCTACAAGTATTCAGTATCCTGCTCATTACCCTCCCCACCATAATGATGTCTTAGGTCTCTGGAACCACAGACCCAAATAGAACCTGTTTTTTTCAAGTTGTCTTTGACCATTGTGCTTTTGCACAGCAGTAGAAAAATGATGCAATGGGTAAGATGCTGGGCTTAATATAAAGGAGATGGTGCACTCAGAGCCAGTAATTCACCACCACCTTCTTCCTGATTGTGCAATATAGCCAGTTGCCTCATTTTCCTGATACCATGCCTTCCCAGCTTGGTGGACTGCCTCTCCTGAAACTTGACTCTGGTGAACGATCTTCTGTTCTTGAAGTCAGTTGACAGGTATTTGTTGAGAATTTTTGTGTCTGTGTTTGTCAGAGAAATTGGACTGTGGTCTTTATGGTTGTCGTTGTGTCTTAATCAGCTTTTGGGATTAGGGTAATGCTGGGTTGTAAAAAGAGTTTTATAATGTTCCTTCTATTCTATTTTGTGGACTTGAGAATACTGAGGTTAGTTCTTCTTTGAAGTTTAGGTAAATTTCACCAAAGAATTCATCTGATCCTGAACTTTGTTGTTGTTGGTGGTGGTGATTTTGAGTGTGCATGGGGGGCAGGGTGTTATTTCAATCTCACTGCTATTGGAGATCTTTTAAACTTGTCTAGCTCATCAGGGCTTAATTTTTATAGTCATATGTATGGAGAAATTTAGCTGTTCCTTCTAGTTGTTCCATTTTAGTGAAATATGTGTTTTTAAGGTAAGACCTAATGATTTTCTGAATTTCATTGATAATGGTTCCCCACTTATGTTATTGTATTAATTCGGGTCTTCTTTCTTTCTCTTTTCCATCAAAAAAAGTTTACTTTCATGCTTTTGTAAGAAAAGTTTCCTTTATGAGATGGACGCACAGCTCACCGAAGCCCTGAGCCCTGGCTGTAGATGGAAACAGGCTTCTCTATTTCTTTTGGTTAACTTAACAAAGGACTTCTCAATCTTGCTTATTTTTTCAAAGGACCAACTTCTTATTTCATCGTTCTCTGAATTTCTTATGTTGAGCATTTGCTTTCATTTCACTAGTTTCTGCCGTGATCCTAATGATTTCTCTTTTAACTGATTTTGGGTTTGGCTTGTTCATTTTCCAGAACTCTAAGATGTATTATTTAGTGACTTACTTGACATCTTTTTAATTTCATGAACTTGGAACCATACACTTTCTCTTAGGGCTTTTATTATATCACACAGGTCCTGTTGTATTGTTTTCCTTGTCATTTGATTCTAGGAAGCTTAAAATTCCTTCTGGATGTTTTATTATTCAACCATGTGTTCTTTAATTTCCATGGGTATGTTATATTATAGGGTTTCTTTTGCTGTTGTCTTATAATCTTATTCCACTGTCTTGAGTTAGACTGCAGTGATTATTTCATTGTTCCTGCATTGGTTAAGAGTTACTTTGCATTCTTATATATGATCTATTTTGGAAAAAGTTTGATGTGATGCTGAGAAGCAAGTTTATTCTGCTGAAATTGGATGGGATGTTCTGTAACTGTCCGTTAAGTCTACTTGATCTATGACATTATTTAAGTCATCTATTCCTGTCTTTATTTTTTTGTTAGAAATGTCCATCAATTCATGAGAATAGAGTATTAAATTCACAAACTGTGCTAGTATTAATCTATGGCTTTATAGCTAATAATATTTATTTTATGAAATTGGGTGCACCCAGAATATATATATATGTAATATCCTCCCCATGGACTTTTCCCTCTTAATCAGTGTGAAGTGACCATGGTTATCTTTTGTGGCTTGATAATAGAATGAAGATACTGCTTCCTTGGTCCATTTGCTTAGAGAACTTTTTTTCATCCTTTCACTCTAAAGTGGTGTCTGTCTTTTATGGTGAAGAGCATATCTTAGGGGCAAAAATAGACAGTTCTTGCTTATTGATCTAATCTGTAATTTTGTATCTTGATTGGAAAATTAAAAGCATGAATACTGAGTTATTATGGAAAGGTATGGTATTGATTGTGCTGATTGTTTACCATTTGTCTTTTTTTCCCCTCTTCCTTTCTTGTTTAACTATCAATCCAACATTGTTGACTATTTCCTATGATTACTATTTTTTTCTTTCATTCTGAAGCATTCTTCAAGGGTTGTCTGTAGAGCACCTTCATTGTCATAGATTTCTGTCCTGGATAGTTTTATGTCAACCAAGCTGGAGTCACCTGAAAGGAGGGAACCTCAATGAGAAAATGGCTTCATAAAACTTGACTGTAAGGCACTGTCTTAACTAGTGATTGATGGGAGAATTAAAGATAATTATATTTAAGGTTTTACTGAGAGATGCTTACTAATTTCCGTATAGTTTTGTTGTTGGTTGCATTATTTGTTCTTTTTTTTTATACTTAATTTACATTTCAAATGTTTCCCCCTTTCCAGATCTCTCCTTTGGAACCTCCCTGTCCCCTCCCTCCTCCCCCTGCCTCTATGGGGGTATTCCCCCACCCACCCACCCTCTTCTTCCCTCCTTGGCATTCTCCTATATTGGGGCATCTAACACCCTCAGGCCCAAGGGCCTCTGCTCCCCCTGATGGCTAACAAGACCATCCTCTGCCACATATGTGGCCAGCACCATGGGTCCCTCCATGTGTATTCTTTGGTTGGTGATCCAGTCTCTGGGAGCATCGGGAGGTCAGGCCAGTAGACACTGTTGCTCCCTCTATGGGGCTGCCAACTCCCTCAGCTCTTTCAGTCCCTTCTCCAACTTCTCCATCTGGGACCTGATGCTCAGCCCAATGGTTGCTGTGAAGTGACTCTTGGGTATTCAGAACTTTCGAGCTAATAACCACTTATCAGTGAGTATATACCATGTTCATTCTTTTGTGACTGAGTTACCTCGCTCAGGATGATATTCTCAAGTTCCATCCATTTGCCTGTGAATTTCATGAAGCTATTGTTTTTAATAGCTGAGTAGTATTCCATTGTGTAAATGTAACACATTTTCTGTATCCATTCCTCTGTTGAGGGACATCTGGGTTGTTTCCAGTTTCTGGCTATTATAAATATGGCTGCTATGGACATAGTGGAGCATGTGTCTTTATTACTTGTTGGAGCATCTTCTGGGTATATGCCCAGGAGTGGAGTAGCTGGGTCCTCAGGTAGTATTATGTTCATTTTTCTGAGGGTCTGCCAAACTGATTTCCAGAGTGGTTGTACCAGTTTGCAATCCCACCAGCAATGGAGGAGTGTTCCTCTTTCTCCACATCCTTGACAGCATGCATTATTTGTCCTTTAGTCTTCACTGTTAGCATCTGGGATCTGCCTGTTCCCTATCCTGGGCATGATCAATTCCATTCTTGCTCATCTTTATTCATCTTTTTTCTCCTTACATTTATCCTTTCCTGTGCTTTCATGATTAAGATCGCCTTTCTTTCTCCTCTGTCTATATGTCTTTAAGTGTTGTGTGTTATCAGCCAGAGACTACTCAGACATGGGTTTAAGCTGATGGGAAGTCTTTATTAGCTGGTCAGTGACTACAGTGAATGTTCAGAATCCCAGTGTAGCCCCAAGCCTTTCTCAATGCGAGCATTTAAGCACAAATAAAGCATATCCTGGGCTGGCATACTTCAGTTAATAAGAACAGTTAGCCCAAAGTGGAACTACAGAAGCTAAAAAGCAAGGTTAGTGCATTTAGTGACTTCTCATAACTATTGACTTCAATTGATTAGGTTTTTGCTTTTGTTTTGACAAGTGGTACTGTCTATATGCTGAATTTTATAGCCTGAATGCCACTTGCATCATGGAGTTGATTGTGCTGAGATTTCAGGGCTTACTAAGGTCTGGGGACCTATTATATAAGTACCTTCTGAGTAGTATGATTAATATATACTGAGTAGTATTATATAAGTAGTCTGGTCGTAATGGCTGCCTTGAATTTTGCTTGTCTTTAATGTACTTATTTCTCCGTCAATTTTAAAGACAGCTTTACTGGCTATATGAGTCAGAGTTCTCTAGAGTAATAGAAGTTACACACACACACACACACACACACACACACACACACACAAATACAAGCTGTGGTTCAGCAAATCCAGCAATGGCTAGCTATAAATTAATCCAGAGGTTGCTCAATCCACAGGCTAGAAGTCTCAGCTAGTTTTCAGTATATGCTTGAATCTCAAAGTAGGCTTTAATGTCTGTGAAAATTCTTGCAAGCAGGCAAAGAGCAAAAGTTTCTGTCTTCCATGTCTTTATATAGGCTGCCAGCAGAAGGCATTACTCAGATTAGATCTGGATTAAAGGGGTATCTTCCTACCTCATAGAGCTGATTTAGAGTAGGTCTTCTTACTTCCAATTAAACAAAAATCTCTGTCAGGTATGTCCTTCATCTTTTGGATTTTTTTTTTCTTTTTTAATTCCAGGAGCAGTCAAGTTGACAACCAAGAACAGCTATCGCACTGGCTACAGTTATTTACTTTTGTGGCTGTAATGTGTTTTTATGCGTTTCCTGGCTTTTAAGTTTGATGACGAGAAACTTTTAGCTCTTAATATTGTCTCTTTGCTTCCTATTTTTGATATCTTTATAGGTCATCGAGATGACCACTCTTCAAGGTTCTTGCTTCCTGCCCCAGGAAGTCTATTTTGTTTTCTGTGTTTGAGAGTCGCTTGCTGTAACTTTCCTTTGCCAACTCTCACAGAAGTAACCACTACTCTGCCATCTAATACCCCCTCCAATCTGGTGTGTGTGTGTGTGTGTGTGTGTGTGTGTGTGTGTGTGTTACGCTTGTCACCATTATCTGTCCCAATACATATTCCTTCAAAGCACATAGACACAATTCACATAAGATTTCATTATTTAGCTGCCAATCAGTAGGAGCAGTGCAGGCTGACCCTGTAGCAGCCTCTGATGGTTTGTGTCTTGGCTCCTTGTGGTAATTATTTTCATAGGTGTGATGCTAGATGCTGCTAAGTATATGTCTATCTGAGAAGGACAATTCCTGAGTGTTTATCTAAAGATAATTCTTTGTCTATTTGCCCCCATTTCACATTTGTCACTGTGCCTTCCCTTGCTTTCTGTTACTCAGGCTTTCTAGTCCAGCTAGCTGGCTCCTTGTGTACTAACTCCTCTTAGTGCCCTTCTGCAAAACCTAAAGAAAACATTAGCTACTCTCACTGTTCAGAACATTCTTTGACCTATGTTTAGTTTCCACTTTATTATGTTTTGTTTAAAATGCTGAAGCTTAAAATTTGAAGTTAGAACTAAAGGAAAAAAGAAAACCCTTTATGAGAAGGGACATCAAGTTCATCCCTGACACCTTGCTTGGGATATATCCTCAGCCAAGTAAGAATAACACTGACTTGAGTACTCACAGGCTTCTAGTATCTTAAGACAATCAAAGAGAAGTGGACTTCTTTGGCTTCAGTGGAATAAATTTAAGTGTGAAAATTATTAACTATGATAGCATTGTGGTCTATATTACTACAATAAATGAATATAAAATTATTTGTAGTGGACTTGGTGAGGATGGTTGGGAGGATGGTGAAGATGCCTTTAACTAGCATATTGAAGTCTCCAGATTTGGTCCCTATCAACACACACACACACACACACACACACACACACACACTACTGTAAAATGATAAAATATAAACAGAACATGTTAATTTTCTTCTATAGAGTCCTCCAAAATAGATTTTTGTCCTTTGTAATGAATCCTAAAGTCTGTGGGCAGGAAGAAAACTACATATTTCATATACTCTAAAAAATAATCAAATATAGCATTCTTTGTTTCCAAAATTCCTTGTGATATGTACAAGACATATGGAATACTAGGAAGGGTATAAATACCAAGTTTGCTTGTAGTATGTTAGTTCCATTAGAAGGGCAGGCAAATCGGGCCCACATCATGTGTATATATAATATAATTCCATTGAGTCTCACTTCCTATTAAATACTGCTAATAATGAGGGTTTAACAGTGTTCAATGTGGTTCCTAGCAGACACTATTGTCACTGAGAAGTCCTGTTCAGATCTCTTTCCACATTGCTCAGTCAACCTTGGCCAAAGTCAAGATAGTGCCATCTCATTTCAAAGGTATAATGAGACAAGTATATTTCCAATCATGTCTGAGAACAATAGCCAATTCCAACTTTTAGTACTTCCAGTCTATTTATTCTCTTGCTTTCTATGTAATTTTCTATGATTATCCATCCCTTTTACTTAGTAAAAGGGATGTTTTACCAATGGCCTGAGACAGGACTTGGTGAAGATGGAAGTTACTTCCTTTGATATTTTTTCCTGAAGTCTTGCATTCCCCTCAAGCACTTTTAAAGGTAGGTGATATACTCAGGGTCCAATTTCCATTTGCTGACTTCAACTTTCCCTTCATCTCAGCCTCTTAAGTATTTTAAAAACAGTGATTCCCTTTCTCATCCACTTATGGAGATGAAGTAATGTAAAAAATATTAATGTATGATCTTGACTTATTGAATAAGGCAGAAAGACAACAATAATAACTACCATAATTCTCATACAAACATTACCTGGACTAGCTAGCTGTGGTGGCACACAGTTGTCATCCTAGCAGTAGGATGGTAAACTGGGGCCAACCTAGACAACATGGTAACCCATCTGAAAAAATAAATAATACAATAATGGCAAGCTGGGGCCAACCCAGACTTCATAGCAAAGCCCATCTGAAATAGTTAATAATACAACAAAGTCACCTGAATTGGAGTATCTTAAAATTAAACTCTGGATTAGTGAAGGTGATCTTACACATTCTTTGGTACTATAATTACACAAGGGTCAGGAACAAACTTAGTGTTATATAAAGGACACAGTTTTATTATTAAAATATATGTCTAGACATAATAAACTTGGTAGTAGAGTTGTGTTGAAGATACTCTCAGAGGAGGGGTTTAAAGCATTGATTGTAGTCCAAGAACAGTGGATCAAGATGCCTGCAAAATCAGACTTGACCTAAAGTCTACAGAGTTACTGGGAGCCAAGATGAGAAGAACACTGCTGTTCCTAGGTCCAAGTGTGGTGTTGAAAACATAGCCTGAAACCAGTTTGCACCTTCTTTATATTGAATATAGTCAGCCATGTTTAGGACCTGTGTCAGGATAAAGTCACAAAACTGACAAAGATAAAAAGTCAGACTAGTGCTTTTCAACCATGTCAAAAACAACAAAAACAACAGAGAACAAAAGACAAAAAAACTGAACAATGTGAATTGCTAATTATGCAATTATCTATAGTGAATAAAGTTTTGTAGAACTAGAAAAAAATAATATGTGGTCTCAAGATTTCTATGCAAGGAATGTTTACTGAGATGTCTGGAAACAGAAAAAGACAAAAAGTTATGGATCATGTCTTTTACAGAGCCCTTCCTGGTCTTTTAGAAATCACAATATACTAACTAGAAAGGACACCCTTGGTGGGTACTTTTAACACATTAAAGACTCAAGTAACCAGAGACAATCCTCCATTAGATCAATATTCTTTTGAAACAAAGGATATAGCTATAGATATAAATATAGATATATAGATTTTTTTTCAGTATGGAAATTCATATACTAATTAAACTTAAGTCTACATTCACTGTATAAAAGAAATGCTTGAGAAATCCGATCCATTTTAAAGATTTAATTTTACTATTTTTCAATTATGTACATATGTGTGTGCTTATGGATGGGTAAGTACATTAGAGTGCAGGTGCCCAGGCAGTTCAGAAGAGAGCGTCAAACCTCTTGGAGCTGGAGCTACAGCAGGTTGTGAGCCACCCAATGTGGATTATGCAAACCAAACTCAGGTCTTCTACAAGAGCAGTATGTACTCTTAACCTCTGAGTCATTGCTCCAGCCCACCAATCCATTCTTATAGAGCAGATAGACTAAATTTTGAATTAAGGGACAATAAGCCAGTACTCAAAGGCTCAGGAAAAAAAAAAAAGTGATCTAAAGCTAAGAAGAAATGCCACCCATAGAAACCACCTAGGACTAAACGTCAGGTTTCATAGAAAAGGCGCAGTGACTCTTATAAAAGGAAAAGTTGTCACAATAATTAAACAGATGAGGAATATAGCAGAGGAAAAGAAATTATTTAAAAAAAAAAAAAAAAAGAGGCAGGCTCCTCCCTGTTCCAGAGACAGCAGCATCTTCTTGTGCAGTGCCAGCCTCATCCCGTAGACAAGATGGTAAAGGTTGGTGTGAACAGATTTGGCCATACTGGGAGCCTGGTTACCAGAGCTGCCTTCTGCTCTGCAGCTAGCAAAGTGGAGATTGTTGCCATCAATGACCCCTTCATTGTCCTCAACATGGTCTACATGTTCCAGTATGACTCCACCCATGGCAAGCAAATTCAACGGCACAGACAAGGCTGAGAATGGGAAGCTTGTCATCAACCAGAAGCCCATCACCATCTTCCAGGAGCAAGATCCTGCTAATATCAAATGGGGTGATGCTGGTGCCAAGTATGTCATGGAGTCTACTGGCGTCTTCACCAACATGGAGAAGTTAGGGGCCCACTTGAAGGGTGGGGCCAAAAGGGCCATCATCTTCGCCCCTTCTGCCAATGCCCCCATGTTTGTGATGGGTGTGAACCAGAAGAAATAAGACAACTCACTCAAGATTGTCAGCAATGCATCCTGCACCACCAACTGCTTAGCCCCCCTGGCCAATGTCATCCATGACAACTTTGGCACCGTGGAAGGGCTTATGACCATGGTCCATGCCATCACTGCCACTCAGAAGACTGTGGATGGCCCCTATGGAAAGCTGTGGTGTGATGGCCGTGGGGCTGCCCAGAACATCATTCCTGCATCCACTGATGCTGCCAAGGCTGTGGGCAAGGTCATCCCAGAGCTGAACGGGAAGCTCACTGGCTGGCCCGGCCTTCCGTGTTCCTACCCCCAATGTATCCATTGTGGATCTGACATGCCACCTGGAGAAACCTGCCAAGTATGATGACATCAAGAAGGTGGTGAAGCAAGCATCTGAGGGCCCACTGAAGGGTATCCTGGGCTACACTGAGGACCAGGTTTTCTCCTGTGACTTCAACAACAACTCCCATTCTTCCACCTTCGATGCTGGGGCTGGCACTGGCATTGTTCTCAATGACAACTTTGTCAAGCTCATTTCCTGGTATGACAATGAATACAGTTACAGCAACAGGGTCATGGACCTCATGGCTTCCAAGGAGTAAGAAACCCTGGACCATCCACCTCAGCAAGGACACTGAGAGCAAGAGAGAGGCCCTCAGTTGCTGAGGAGTCCCTGTCCCAACTCGGCCCCCAACACTGAGCATCTCTCTCAGAGTTTCCATCCCAGACCCCATAATAACTGGAGGGGCCTAGGGAGCCATCCCTACTCGCTTGAATACCATCAATAAAAGTTCGCTGCACCCCCTCAAAAAAAGAGCCAAATGGAAGTTTTTATCTGAAAATGGAATATCAGAAAATAAAAATTACTAAATAGCATTACTGAAAATAAAGGAAATAAGATAAAAATGAAAACAGACAAATCAAAATGATGATTAAATCTGATGAACAGAGAGAAAAACTGACCAAAACAATTTAAAATGTTTTTAGATTTATTATGTATATGGGTACTTTGCTGTATGTATGTGTGTATGCCATGCACATGAGCCTGCTGCCCTAGGAGATCAGAAGAGGACATCAGATGCCCTGAGACTGGAGTTACAGACAGTTGTGAGCTGCAGCATAGGTGCTGGATATTTAACTCAGATCTTCTGCACTAGCAACAAGTATTTCAACCACTGAGCCAACTCTCCAGCCCCAATCCAAACAATTTTTAAAATGGTCTGGTGAAAGAGGGCACAAATTTGAGAGGGAGCAGGGGTGGGGGGCAGGTGGGAGGAGACACAGGAAGGGCTGGAAGGAGAGAGCTGGAGGAAATGCTATAAATACAGAGCATGTTTATGGAAGTTTTAAAAATTTAACAATAGAAAAGGCCTTGGCGCCTATAGGACAATATCAACAGTTCTAACTCATGTAGTAAGTGTATAAAGACACAAAAAGATTAAAAGTTTAAGATTTTATTTTAGAGTATCAAGAATCTCAACAAATTTGAAATATATACAATGAAAATCACATCTAGAAATCACATCCTAATCAAAAGATTAAAAACCAAAGCTAAAGAGAAAATTCTTGAGGAAATAGATAAAGAGAAAATAGCTGAGGCAAAAGTCATCTCACACAGGCATGAAGCATCAACGATACCTCATTTCTCACCAGAAAAAAAAAAAAGCTAAGAATGACATACTGAAAATGCTAAAATAAAATAGTTAATATAAATATTGAAGCACATACAACACTTGAGTTTGCAACCCATAAACCTATAATAAAAAGTGAACTAAAGAGAAGTAGCACTCTACAGAAATGTCAGCCTAAAGCAAGGAATGAAGAACACTATAAGTAGTAAGTGTATTTTGAACTGTTGTGGTTGGGATCTTAAGTGCACCACAAAGGCATTTGATGTTATACATTTGGTCCTCAATGTGTTGAGAGATGGGGCCTTTGGGAGAAGACTGGCTCATAAATAACTCATTAGGCAACTGGGAGGCAGTGGGAGGCCTTGTGAGATGGCCTTGCCATTGTTAACCTTGGTTGTTAACTTGACTGGATAGAGAAGCACCTAGCTAACAAAGCATACCTTGTGGTGAAATCTCTTCTCTCTCTCTCTCTCTCTCTCTTTCTCTCTCTGCTTCTGGCCCGGAGGCCAACAGTTTTTGCTCTGTAATATCCTAACTGCTGACTCAGAAACAGTGGAATAAAGTAACCATGCACTGAAATCTCTGAAGCAATAGCCCCAAATAAATTTTTCCTCCTTGTTTATCTTGACTGTTTTGTCACAGTCATAGAAAGTTAACCCAAAAGGACAACTGATTACATTAATTTTATAATATTGCATTATGAAATTTATAGTCTATACAAGAATAAAATACATGACAACAATAGCACTGGGGTGGTTAATCTTAATTGTCAGTTTAGGATTTAGAATTCTGTGGAAACAAATCTCTTGGAACCTGTGTGAGGGAATGTGCAGATTGATTAACTAGGGTGGGAAAACCCACTAGTAACTGTTGTGTGGGCTGTGGTCCTGGAATGACTGAAGAAGAGAAAAGAAGCTGAGCAAAATTATCCATTGTCCTCTGCCTTCTCACTATGGACACTGTATTAGTCAGGGTTCTCTAGATTACCAGAACCTGTGTGTGTGTGTGTGTGTGTGTGTGTACGCATGCGAGCACTTGTGTGGGCATGTGCATGAGTGTACACGTATGTGTGCATGTGCGTGTGCATGTGTGTTGTTTTTCTATGATTTACAGGCTGTGGTCCAGCTTTCCAACAATGGCTGGCTATGGTCAGAAAGTCCAAAAAATCTAGGAGTTGCTTAGTCCAGGACACTGAATGTCAAGCTGGTCTTCTTAGATGCTTAAATCCAGATGGAATGGCTAATGCCATTGTGTGAATGGACCTTCTAGTAAAATGAAAGCAAGCAGACAAGGAGAAAAAGCTTCCTTCTTTCATGTCCTTCTACAGGCTTCCATCAGAAGATGTGGCCCAGGTTAAAGGCATTTCCTAAGATCTAGATTAAAGGTCTATGTCTTCTTACCTCAAGATCCAGATTAAAAGTGGATCTTCTTACTTCCAAAAATCCCTCACAGGTGTGCCCTCTATTTTTGGATGTTAGTTAATTTCAGATATAGTCAAGTTGACAATGAAGACCTGCCATCATTGACAGAATATGACCAGCTGCCTCCTGCTGCTCTATTTTTCAGTCCACAACTGACAGTGTCCCTTGGAACTGCAAGTCAGTCATTTCTTAAGCTTTTTTTTGTTGAGTATTTGATCACAGCAATAAGAAAAGTAACTATGACAAGCCACAAAAGATAGCATAATGTTAACTTAGCAGGATGATATGTTCAGATGCAGAAAGTAATGCTTAGAGCAACCAGTAACAAAAAAAAAAAAAAAAAAAAAAATACATACCCGCATTGATTAACTTTAATGATCAGCTTGACACAACCTAGAATCACTTGGAAATAGAGTTTTTCTTAGGAATTCTTTAAATCAGGTTTGGCCTGTTAGGCATATTTGTAGGAGATTGTTTTGTTCTTTTATTAATGTAGGGACACCCAGCCCCTTCTACCTTTCCCTAGGCCAGGGATCCTGAACAGTGTAAGACAGAAGAAAGCTGGCTGAGAGCAAGGAAGTATATGGTTATTCTCTTGTCCCTCTCGGCTGTGGATGTGATATGACTAATTGCCTGGGTTCCTGCCTTGACTTCCCTGAATTGCAGGATTATATCCTGGAATTGCAAGCCAAATAAACCCTTTCCTCTCCTAACTTGCTTTTTGTCAGGGTACTTTACCATAGCAACAGAAATGAAACTAGAACAATTTCTAAATGGAATACTTGAATGTATTTGATAGGAATTTAAAACAAGCTAGAAAATAGATATAAATACATAATAGGTATAAAATTGTAGCTGTCTAGACTGTTCAAAGCTAATGACAGGTCTAGTAACGATCCATGTGAAGATCTGTATTTCAGGGATTGTTATGTTTGTGGTGGGTGTAATGGATGCAGGAAGCAATCAAACTTTCTAGGGTGCTGGTTTGCAGTGTGTCAGCAACAGTGCTGTCTGGGCAGGAGCTCGTTAGAAATCCACAATGGATTTCTACCAAATCCAGAATTAGCCTGTCTCTACTTGATTCTTACACAAATTTAAATATAAGAAATAAGGACAACAGATGGTTCAGTAAGTAAGATACTTACTGCCAAGCCTGAAGACCTGTGCATTCCTATACATGCATGTGAGCGCGAGCGCGCACACACACACACTAAAAAGTAAATGAATTTTAAAGAAACATTGCTGTAGAATTTTGTCCTGTGGTTTACTTGGAACATATATAAGTGATTTAGAGATTTGAATATTGAGTCATTCTAGTGATACATGTTTTCCTGAAAACATGACTAAATTTGGCAAATTTTAGTCATTTGGCATGACTAAATTTTATTACATCTCAGAGACAAGGTTATATTTCTGGATTTTAAAAATATCTTTTGTTTATTCTTTGACAATTTCACATATGTATAGATCATATCTTGATCTGGCCCACCCCTAATCTGGTTTTTAAAATATTCATGAGGAATCACCACTCAGGCCTTTAGAAATGTCACTGACATTTCTTAGTGTTTTTATGCAGGGGATATATGTCTTTAAAAATCATTTCTTAATCACTAGAGTTCAGATTACAAACTTGTTGATTACTAGATATTCAGTTGGATATAAGAACTAAGACAAGAGCCTCTGACTCATAATTCTTTCCATTATAAAAAGCCACAACCCACCGATTTAAAATAGAGTGTTTCAGGACCACATAATTAATTTGGTTATATTTGAAGAGCTTAAGTATTTCTATTGAAACTGTCTGTGATAAAACATTCCCAATACAAAACATGGGTTTGAGTTCATTTGTAGTTAAATACTAATACTTGCATAAGGTAGGGAGGTCTGTGGAAATACTGTCATTCTAAGGACAGTATTTCATGATGGTATGAAGTACAGGGTACATGTGTTTACCCCCATTAACACAGGATTAAATATTTCCCACATTCTCAGTAGTATGTACTTCTGCAAATATGTAGACCTGACTTTTCTCACATCTTCCTATTTTGGGCTAGGGTAGGTTGGACATAGCTGTAGAAACACTATAGGAGCTCACAACCTGGAGAAATATGGATTTGGTATGTGTCTTCAAAGTTTCTTCAGGTGATCTCCAGATCAAAGTGAAGAAGACCAAGATGCCCGTCGTTGGCTTTGGTGTGTGCTGGGTTGTAGAGAAGCTCTGTTCTCAACATTCTGCAGAGCAAGAAATTAAAAGTTTGTACCCTGTAGTTTAACTCTCTTTGTGGAAAGTACCAGAACTTGAGGCTTCATAATCAGACTTTAGGTTTTCAGACCCAGCTGCATGATTGGAACCATCTAGGTCTGGAGCTATAAAAGGCACCGGTGCTCACATCTCTTCCCTGACATTCTGACTGAATTGCTCAAAAGGTATGATCTCAGCATTGTGGTGATTAACACTACTCCTGGTGACCACTGATGGGTTGGGGGTCTCTATGTCACAACTCTGGGCCTCACCTTGCCTCCTTCCGCAAGGGAAGTGGTCCTCAGATGGCTTTATTCTGTCTCCCTAGACTACCCACTTCAACTCTTTTCCAAGCCTGGGTCCTTCTTACCACGGTGAATGAGTTTTTAATCTCTTAAGTCTTAGAAATTGCTATGGGGTGAACTCTGCTCTCCAAATACCTTATGTTGACATCTCAATACAGAGGGACTCAGTCTGGGGTTTTATTTAGAGACAGAGCCTTTAATGAGGCAACTGAGATAACATGAACTCACAAGAAAAGTTTGAGATAGTCAAGTAAGAAGCCATGCTACTGCACACTAAGGCAACTATTGAGAGCAACCGGGTACAGTTCATCTTTTAAAGAAAGAATTTTGAAAGTCTTCACTATAAAAAAATCATAAACATCTAAAAATATTGATACATTTTACCCAATTTAAACATTATATAAGGTGTGCATTACATCTATTAATGTGTATAAATCTTATATTATTTTTAAACTTTGTATTATTAGTTTGTATGTGTGTATGTGTTTGTGTATGTGTCTCTGTGTGTACAAGCTCTCTGTATGGGCCAAGTGTGGAGCATTTGAGAGGCATTTGAGAGGCAGAAGCAGGCAGATCTCTGGAGTTCCAGGCCAGCTTGGTCTACATAAAGAGTTAGACAAACCAGGTAACAAAGTGAGACCTTGTCTCACAAACACAAAACATGTTATGTGCCTATAGACACATGTGCATGGTGTGTGTATGTGGAGAACAGTCTTGTGGAGTTGACTCTTCATCTCTAAGAAGCTACTAATGAGCTCAGCCACTGCTTCCTTGATTACAAAGCAGGGCTGTCACATGCCTTTGTATATTGTAACTTATTTCATCTCATAAACCAAAATTCAGACCATTAACAAAATAAGCCCTTTCCTTCCCAAGTTGCTTTTGATCATGGTATTTTGTCATAGCAATAGAAAGAAAATTAGGATATTTACTAAACTGTATTTACTTAATTCAACATGGACTCCTACATTTTAAAAGTAAATCTTATTGTTTATATTTGAGTTTTACAGCACATTAATGATGTTATACGGTGGATAATAGCATTTTTAAATAGAGTAGCATCCACCCACATGCTTTTCTAAGTATGACAAGAACCATTAAAATCTACTTATGTGACCTAAATCACTAATAAATTCAACTAATCACAGTCTTCATGTTGTACATACTTGTTATTATTGGTGTGTTATCACTAGCAACAGGGCCTCCAGAATTATAAGTACCCAGGAATCAAGTCTATGTACATAGCAACCTTCTGTAGGACATCTAGATTTACCACTTGGGAATATGCTACTGAACACTCTGTGTGTTTGAATATTGCAACTGACCCCTCAGTCCTGGTTACCTCTTGGGGATTCTACATTTTCTGTTAATCATTCAGAAGCCAATTCCTTCATAGATTGCATTTGTTTCAGATGAATTGTATGATATTTTTGGCAGTCCTGGCCTCATTTACACAGGAACTTTTGCATTGTAAAAAAGTACAGAAAATGGATGGCATCTTTCTTCCTTGTCTTATCTTCAACACTTCTAAAAAGAAAAAACAAGAGATGGTTAAGGCAGACCTTAAGACACTGGGTAAAGCAGGACAGCAAAGAGGATGTACGTTCCCCTTGATGGTGATGGTGAAATGACAGCCTTTACTTATCTGTTTACTGTCTCACACTATCTCATTAATTTACCTTCCCAAGACTCAAGACAGTCTTTTGATTTGATTTGGTATAATGCAACCTTACCATACAGATAAGAAACTGCAGTGTTTGGAGATTAGGCAATATCCGGTAAACCAGGCAGCAGTAATTTTCATTCCAAAGTATCTATCTAAAAGCCAGAAATCTTTGCGTTCCATTTTTGTTTAGTAAATGCACATAAGGAAAAAAGAACTCACATAAACAGCTTAATGAGTTATCACAAAGCAAATGCTTGTATATAAGCATCAAGTGGCTCAGGAAATTAATGTTACTAGCATGCCAGAAGGCTTCCTCTCATCCTCTCAGGCACCAGTCCTTCTCTCACAAAGTTGGCCACTACCTTTCTGTCTAATACCAGAGACTGATTTGCCTGCATTGTTGCTATAGAAACCAAGTCATATGGAATGCACTTCCTTGTGCCTAATTTCTTGCTTTAACCATTATCTCGTGTGATGCTTTTTAAAAATTTCAGTGTGTGAGACAACTTCCAGGAATCAATTCTTTCCTTCCACCATGGGTTCTGGAGACTGAGCCCAAGTTGCCAGGTTTACTGAGCTATCTTGATGGCTTTATAACATTTTCTTGAAATGAGAATAGCAATATTTTATATGTTCTCTTCACCAGATAATATTCATTGTCTGATAGAATAGCATACTTCATTTTCATCCCACTATTGTCATTCAGCCTACTATTTTTTAAAAGGTAGTTTTGTTACGTGTATACATGGAGCCACAATGAGTAAGTCATAAGGCACAGTCATGTCAACTT
>JADRCH010013845.1:0-56655 GCA_019843965.1 Rhynchomys soricoides | reverse complement strand
CACTATAGAGGTCTTTTGCCTTTTTGGTGATGTTTACTCCCCCCCCCTTTCTCTGTGTGTGTGTGTGTGTGTGTGTGTGTGTGTTTGTGTGTGTGTGTGTGTGCGCTTGTGAGGCACTCCCAAGTCAGCATGAGTGACAGGATCTGCTGGGATGTCTATGCTGTGCCTCTCTCAATGAAGTGAAGATCAGCAAAGATGAAGACAGGAGGCCAATGAAGTGTTGCATAGCTAGCTATGCAAGTGCCCTGTCACTGTCTGTTGAGTCCTATTTATCCTTTCACAAGTCTTGACTCAGCAAAACACTATGTGAGTCGGCCTTACCATGTTGAGTCTGCATTACATGACCTGACCAGAAACTTTCATTTCACTAGAGTTATCTGAAAAGAGGAAACAACAATTGAGAAAAAGTATCCATAAAATTGGACCATGGGCAGGCCATCGGGCATCTTCTTAATTAGTAATTGATGTGAAAGAGTCAAGTTGTGCCATCCCTAGGCAGACGTTCCTGGAGTGTTTAAGAAAGCAGTCAGAGCAAGCCTTTGAGAGCAAGACAGTAAGCAGCACTCCTCTATGACTTCTGCATCAACTCCTGCCTTCATGTTCCTGACTGGAACTTTTGCCCTTGACTTCCATCGGTGAAGGACATTGATTATGTAAGCTGAAATAAACCTTTTCTTCCTCATGTTACTTTAGTACATGGTGTTTTATCACAGAAGCTCTAAGTCAAAAATTGGTTGTAGGATATTACTGTGATGAACCTGTGATGAACTTGACCGTGTTGTTTTAGGGAGGATTGTGGAAGGTATTTGGAACTTTGGGCCAGAAATGCTGTCCAGTGTTCAGACCATAATCAGTTATTGTTGGAACTTAGAAGATAATCTTGGGAGTAGTGTGTGTGATGGTTTATATATGCTTGGCCCAGGGAGTGGCACTATTGGGAGGTGTGGCCTTGTTGGAGTAGGTGTATCTTTGTGGGCATGGGCTTAAGACCCTCACCCTAGCTGTCTGGAAGTTAGTGTTCTGCTAGCAGCCTTCAGATAAAGATGTAGAACTCTTAGCTCCTCCTGCACCATGCATATCTGGATGCTGCCATGTTCCTACCTTGATGATAATGGACTGAGCCTCTGAACCTCTAAGCCAGCCCCAATTAAATTTTGTCCTTATAAGAGTTGCTTTGGTCATGGTGTCTGTTAACAGCAGTAAAACCCTAACTAAGATGGTATGGATGATGGGGGTCTGGCTCTATCCTTATAAGGAAGTGTCAAGCATCCCTTAAGGACTATTAAGGCCACTTGATATTTTGAATTAAAAATCTGTGGCTCTAGTCTGTAGCTACAGAATGTGTAACTAGGTCTGAAAAATTGGCTGTGATTAAGAAGAGAGCAGAACCACTGAAGTGAAATCTTTGCTTTTCTAGGACAATTGATGCTGGTTAGCTGGAGCTGAGAAATTAGCAACGATCAAGAAGAGAACAGCATCATTGAGGATGAGAAATCTGGGAAATCTGAGTTAGCACAGAGAGGTTATAGTCCAGAGGAGGTGAGCACTCAGTATTTGCAGTCCAGAGTGAGTTAGCATATGGTCCAGGGGGTTATGCATATGGTCCTGTGCCAGAGCACAGGCTGCATCTTATGCTGACAGCCAAATTTTGAGAAGTATAAGAGTCACCCAAGTGGTATCCATTTCAAGGTCATGAAGAAGTTACAGAGAGAAGCTTGGCACTTGTGACAGGGCTGGAATTCCTGAAGAGAGGCTAGGAGAGGCCATTGGTGAATGTGTAGTCTCAGAGGCATTAGGAGCCCTAGGATTGAAGGGATCTTGGAGAAAAGTTAAGGCTAGGCACTATGTGATAGGGCCAGAGTCCTTGAAGAAAGCTGAGGAGAGGCTATGGTGAAATTGCAGCAGGGGTGAAGCAGATACCCCAGCATTTTGTAGATACCAGTACCATGGATGATCACAGCAGAGAACAATAGTTGTGGAGTAGAGCAAACCAGGGAGCAGCACTCCTTCATGGCTTTTGCTTCAGTTCCTGTTTCCAGCATCTTGGTTCTGACTTCCCTCAGTGATAAAATGCTAAAGTGTTAGATTCAGTAAAACCTCTCCTCCTCACGTTCTATTGGTCTGTCAAGTTGACAAGGGATCAATTGTCTTGGTTAGATTTTTTTGTCAACTTGACACAAGCTAGAGTTATTTGGGAAGAAGTAAACTCCACTGAGACAGTTGCCCCACCACATTGGCTTGTGGAGACTGGTATGATACAAAGCATGCAGATAGACTCCATGATACAGTTCTCTCAAAGAACTAGAGAACTGAACTGGAAACAGATGAGAGATTTTTTTCTTAAAAAAATTAAAATCCAAGATGATGGGAATACTTGATTTAAAAGGATCCAACCAAGAAAGTTGGACAAACGGGGAGCCAAGTATGTTCAGGAGGGAACATTCACCTTGGGAGAGAAGCCACTTGTTTCTGAATGACTCAGTTCTGACTGAGATGTCCAGGCCCAATCATCAAGGAAGACATTTGGTCTGGGAGAAGGGCTGATGGGGAGAAGAGGGAAGAAGTGTTGGGAAGCTTGTGTGTCTTTTGCTACCACTGCTTATTTGCCAGAGAAACACAACTGTGGACATTGTGGCAACTTTGAGTTCTAAGTTGCTTTAGATAATTGGAAAGACGCTAACATTTACTGAGGACTCATTGGAAAGGTTTTTTTGGGGGGGGAGGTGGAAGTGTTCAGGCCTCAGAGCTTTGAAAACTTCATATGGTATCACTGTAATGGCAGTGACTGTAATTTATAAGTGAGGGGAGAGAAAGGTTATTCACATGTATTTGTGTTGGGGTTCTATGCTCTACAACAGGGAAATAAAAATGAAAGAAACTCTCAGATTGTTTAGTAAAAGCTTGTCAGGTTAGAATACTGACTCCTGTATTCAGTGGCAACCATACAGAGTGTGATAGATACTGTGAATATTGATGGTAAATGGTAAATAGAATGATTTCCTTGGAGAGTTAATACACCATCAAACTGGAATTTTCAAAAAGTGAAGGCATAGCTCTTGTATAAATATAGAGTGAACACATGCCAAACATGTTACTTACTTCATTAGTGAAGGAACTAGGAAAATGGTAAATCTGGTGCAAAGAATATTGGAAGAACTGGATGTTTGTTGGCAACAAAACCTGGAGACAGAATGAGCTTACTTGAATAGATACAAAATTGGTTAATGTTTTATAGAGCAATAAAATCAAAATCTTTGACATTATACTTTTTTATCAGAAGTGATTTGCATCTCTACCAGACACCACCTAAAAAAAAAAAAATCATAAGTTAAAATGTAGTTTCACAGTGTCTAGGACCTTTAAACTTCTTAAAAGAGTCAAAGATACATTTCTTTGGGTAAGTAAATATGCATTGGTGAGTTTGTTAAACAACTTCCAAGCATGGCATCACAAGGGTGTGGTTTCTTTCTCTCTTAGTCTTATTTTGGAATGTTGACTTATTTTTCTTATTAATACAGTAGAAGACCTTTAATAATAGTGTCAAAATTCTTGAAAGAATGAGGCAGGAGTCCCATTTCATGGGCCATCAGACTTAAGGATTATCCCATCTGTTTGAATGAGAAATACCCTGCCCCTCACCCCCCAGTAGCTCATGTATTTGAACACTTGATGCCTTGGAACTGTTTGGGAACGTTATGGAACCTTTAGAAGGTATAGACTTGTTTGAGAACACACATCATGAAGCAGACTTTGAGAATGTATACCCCCCTCTGTTTCTAGTTCCTTCGCTCTGATTCCCCTGTGTGGTTGGCATGTGGTCTCTGAGCACCATGTGTCCCTGCCATTATTTATATCTAAACCTCTGGAATCATAAGCAAAAATAAACTCTTTCTCTTAAGTTGCTTTTGGTCTTGGTATTTTGTCACAGCAACAGAAAAGTAGCTGGTATACATATTGGAGTCTTTTTTGAAAAAGATACAAAAATATTACCTTTAAAAATCTTACACAAACATTTGGATATAAAAACACATAGTTTCCATCCCTGTAAAGCATTGGAAGCCACCATGCACAGGAGTCTCTATTGATTTTTCAAGTATTTTTCAAGTGTTCCGTAACCAAACACCTCTAAGTACAATTGGAGTACATATGACGACCTGAAAGCCCTGTGCTTCGTAAATTATGTAGCATTTTGAATCACCCTGGAATCACTCTGTTCTCTGTACCCTGTAATTAAGCTGAATGATTTGATTGGACGAATTGTCTAGGAAATTCATGCAGGTACTAAATTTTCACTGGCCAAAAAGACATTAAGGACTGGTGTCAGCAAATCAGATCTCTTGTATGTCGCCCATGTGATGTAGTTTTGCAGTGAATGTACGTTCTTGCCAGACTTCCCTAATGAGGCTTCTGCCTTTAACAGCACAGCCACTCTCCAGCCCCGTACACTGGCTGATTGCTCTCGCAGACTTGTCCATCTTTTTGATGAGATACTGAGTAGAAGGAAAAGGAAGAAAGGAGACACACAGGGAGTTAAGTACCAGAGTCTTAAAAACTGCACGCAGAAGGAGCATTTCAGAATGCCTGCAGAGCTCAGAGAAGAGTCACATTGATCCACCCCTCCAGCCTTAGGAGGTGCTGCTATACCTGTATGAACTTACTGAAGGACAGCTCTATCGAAGGGTCCTAAGGGAAATCAAAAACAATTACAGAATCTGACCAGGAAAAGCCGAACACTACATAGTCCTCTCTCAGAGCAAAGTAAGAGTTAAAGGACACAAAGGAGAAAGTCTAAAATTAGAGCATCTCTTCTTTGGCCACATCTGTTCCCCAATTTCCTCTCTATTGGGTCTCCAGTGACAAAATTCAGCCCAAGCTTTCTCAAGTCAAAACGTTCCATGCAAGGAGGGCTGTTCTTTCCTTAGGCATGGCTAATGTCTTCTGAGCTAATATGTGACCTTCAAATGTGTGTCTTTCCTGCATCAGGGCTTTATTCTATAGGCCAATAGGAGAATTGCTTCCTGCAGTGTCAAGTTCACACAGTCTTACAACTAGAAATTCTAGAGAAAAATAGACCCCTGCTCTCTCCCAGTGTTCACACAAGCCATCATAAGACAGGCATCACCCTTAAGTCGCCAATAGAAACTGCTGACTCATCACACAGGACATTATTATTATTATTATTATTATTATTATTATTATTATTATTATTATTTTGGACTGGGAAAGCCATGGGGGAACTTAGACTTTGCATGGACTATGAGAAGCAAGAAACACCAATCTGGTGAAATGGAGAGATACCTTCGAGGGGTAGGGTGTAGCTCAGTTGAGAGAGTGTTTACCTACCATGCATGCATAAAGCCTGGGCTCATCCCCAGCACTGCAAAAACCTGAGTGTACTGGGACATATCTGTCATCCTAGCACCTAGAAGGCAGAGGCATGAGGATCACAACTTGAAAGCCATAAGCTACTCTACAGTAACTTGTAAGTCAGCCTGAGTTATTTGAGACCCTGTCTCAAAAAGCAAAACAGACAGAAAACCAATAGGGCTGGCTAAGTGACCAATAGAGCTGGTAATGATGCCTGCTGCCAAGCCTGATAACCTGTGTTCAATCCCAGGGATTCACATGATAGAGAACTGAGTCTCATATGCCTTCTGACTTACACATACACACACACACACACACACACACACACACACACACACACACTGATGATGAATAAGAATAAGAATAAGAATAAATGTAAAACAGCATCAGATTTGTGCTCACTTGGGCAGCACAAATCCTAAAATTAGAACAACATCAAAAGATTAGCATAGCCCCTGTTCAGGGAAGAATTTTATAAAGAAAACAAGACAATGACATCCTGAAATGATGCTCTCGACACCCTGCTGACCCATAACTCCTGTCTCATTGGGACATTGTCATCTCATCACCTAGCCCTATACTCTACCCAGAACTCTCACTAAATCACATTTCTAATCTGCTACTCCATCTCTAAAGTCTGCCTTCTGATTGGATTTGCATGTCAATCATGTTTGCATGTCAATCATGTTTTAATTCTAATTTTTTTTTTTTTAGCTAATAAACTTTGCCTCCCAATATTTGAATTCAAAGCCCTAGTTCAACAATTAAAATATTCATTCCCTGACTAAATTAAATTTTGCATCAACACACATGGAGGGGAGGGGGCATTCTGCAACAGTCCAGCAGATATGGATTTCCCCTCTGTAAGCCACTGTCATGGAGTCACTGAGGACAGGATCTACTATCCATATAATATATCACCAACACCGCATTTAAATGCAACTCATATCCAGGAAATTCCTTCCATAGACAGTCATAGGGTTTCTTTTAGGTCAGGGACACATGCACAGCCATGTCTCCCACAAAGAGATTTACAAGTAGCTTCTCCGGTTTCCCAAACCAAATAGTTGGCCTGACCACATGTGAGCCAGTGTCACTACATCTAAGTGATGTCACCACATCTGAACAGCCCTCTTAAATATTCTTATACAGTTCTCTTTATAGTTCTGTCAGTTGCAGCAAAATTGCTTTAAAACCCCTCACCCTTAGTCATTCTTGACCCCTGAAGGAAAGCCTTTAATCTGCTAGGTAAATTTTTTAGACAAGGGTTGTCTACAGTTATAAAAGAATTATGTTAGCTGGATGATGGAGCAGCATCCCAGACTGTGCAAACAGTAAGAGAGATGGAAGGCTCACTTCTTGTCCAGCTCTGGGTGGAGTTATTATTAAATTGACTAAGTATTCACACTTAGAGCATTGGGTTGGAAAGCTGCACTGCTGAGTCAATCTTTGGTTTTTAAATATATTCTGCCCACAGGTGTCTCAGTATTTTCTCCAAACTGTTTCTTTCACTTCCCACACCTTACTTTTCCCTCCAAAGCAATCTAATTTCTACCTCTCCCCTGCAGACAAAACAAAAGTGAGATATTTCTGGAGGAGAGACGTACTTTAGGTCTTCTATCCCCTCCACATTCTCCTGGGTGGATTGGCACAAGTCCCTTTAACGAACACTCCCCGGGGAAGAAGCTTTACTAATATATGAATGCTTAGCAGTGTGTACATTCTTATGCCTTATTTCCTTCATTGTCTTGGAGAAATTGGCCTCTATGGGCTGCTAGTCAGTAGGCGCTTGTGTGTTCTTTCCTGTAAAAAGCTTTGCTACATAATCCTGCCTTCTCTTCCTTGTCTCTCTTAGAACAATATTGCTCTGTCAGCCAGTACCTCTGAAGCTGGGACCTTCCTGTAAAGCTCAGGCACGTGTAGGTTCCTTTGGAACACTATGGAACTATATATAACAGGGATCCCTTTGAAGGCCTGTTTGTATAGGGTGCTTATACACCTTAAGATGCATATGGGAAGAAGTGTCTAGAGGAGGAAGGTCAGCCAGTGCACAACAGCGCTTGAAGAGGTCACTTTGATTATGATGAACAGTGCTGAGCTCATGTCGGTCCCACAGCCTTAACCCTTGACCTTCATCACCGTTCAACAAACATCAAGAATTCTACTTAGAGTGGAGGAGAAGCAGAAAGTAAAGGACAAAGAGGTCGCTATTCACTAACAACTCTGTAAGGCTTTACCAGCAGGGAGATAGCTCCCTTCCTCACTCATGGTACAGAACACAGCACAGGGGGAAAAAATCTTATATTCAAGTCATAAGCACAACATGTGAGCTTACTATTGCTACCCAAGAGCAGCACAGCACCAAATCACGGCTGTGCTATGTGGATGGAAAAGGGGAGGGGGTGCAGACAGCCCATGCAAAGCTGTAGAGACAGGTTCCACTTGCCTCCCGCAGCTGGAAATTGGGGAAAATGTGTAGTTAGAGTTCTTTTGATTATATGATGAGAGGCCCAGTCAATTAAAAGAATAAATAAGTCACGTTATTACCATTTCCGCAGCCCTGTTTTATCCAAATTTGGTGGGAAGGAACGAATCAGGCACTTAATAAAAATACATTTATTCAATTGCCTGCCTCACCTCCCCATTCCAGCCCTTTTCAAAATATAATTTCACTCCAAGTTACTGTATTTTCTACTTGATAAATGAGCTGAGATGTTCAAATCAGTCTGCCCCCCCCACCCCCACTGATTCTATAATTCAGAGTATTTCCAAGAGGTCTTTACACAAGTAGAAAGCCCAGGTGGGTCCCAAGATTACAATCTTGATTTCAAATTACAAATGGACTTTCAGGGCGCAGAAGGGCAGGCCAGATCTTTCGTCAGGCTTCTGGATGTCCCTCTTTGAAGCCCACGACTCAGATGGCTGCAATTAGTTGCATTTTGGTTGCTAATTGCCCCTGCCACTGGTGCAACCAGCCACTTTAGGGTGCAATTACTCTCTTGTGGGAGCAATTATTCATGAAAACCATTCTGCACGTGCAGCTAATTGTGACAAAAACAAAGGGAGCCAGGGAGGAGAATCTCCAACTTCATATGTATGCCAGCTACCAGAAGGAAGAACAGTGGGACAGTGCAGCTTCATCAGCTCCTGGGAATATACCTAGTCCTACCATCAACACATCTTTAGAGGGTTACATTGTGAAGTTAATTTAAAAAGAGCAACTTATCTTAGCTACTGCTAACCTTTTGCTACCATTGTATCGAGATACCAGATCAAAACATAGAACTCTCTAGTTAAACACCCCGTTTTACAGAAAATGCCAGGTTTTTTAAATTCTGTTTTGTATTGGCTCTATTTTCCCACGAACACTGATGCCTCCAACCCGTTAAATTATAACTTGTCCAGGTCTCCCTTTGTCTCTGCTAGACATGCCAGCAACCATAAGACAGGGTTCAGTGATATAATGAGCTGACATGAGGTTAAGTTCCAGGAGCACCAGGCCAATTGGCAAAGCATGGCAGCCATTTATAAGACCCACACAAGGTCTCCAGGCAGCATGCACAATGACAACTGCCATATCACAACTCAGTGACTGTTTCAAATCTTAGGGCACCACTGCATATTTCTGTAACCCCAGTATTTGGAGATGGAGGCAGAAAGATCAAGAGTTCAGGGTCATTCTCAGCTACATAGTGAGTTCGAGTCAGCCTGGGCTACTTGAGATCCTGTCTCAAAAACAAAACTAAACAAAAAAGCAACAAGGGGGGGGGGAGGAGAAGAAGAACTTGGAGTGCACTGAAGTCCATCATCAACTTGTATTTGCCCACTTTAGCTGGATTCACACACACACACACACACACACACACACACACACACAAGCACACACAGGAAGACATACTCAGGAACATACACACATTTGAGTGTACAAACACATATATACTTACATACTCAGGAATATACACACATGTGAGCACACAAATAAACACATGCACATACACACACATAATGCACATATGTGTGCACACACACTAATACACACATACAGGAACACACATATATTTGAGTACACACACACATGCTTAGGAACATACATACATATGAGTACACACACACACACACACACACACACACACACACGAGAACTCAGCACTTAGACTGTGGCAGGAGGATTGTTGCACATTTGAGGCTAGGTTGGGCTACAGAGTGAGTTCCAGGCTAGTCTGGATGATGTAGTGAGACCCTATCTAAAAAAGGAAAAAAGAACCCAAAGATCAAGGGTTTGTGGTGCTGAAGGCGTTAATCTGTTTGTACTGACTTTTCACTGTTATTCCAACATTGTCTTTTGTTCCCTCAGCTACATGTATCAGTTCTCCTGTCTTTTGATGTTTCCAGTTAAGATGCCTTCAGCAGTGAATCTGGGAATATCTTCAGCAAGTGTTCACCACACAGTCTTTGAGCCCATGATTTTGCCTCTTTTAGCAAACACTTTTGCCAGGTGCCACGAGCTCCTCACAGGTAGGACTTTATCTTGGGCATCATCACAAGCTGTTTCAGTGTTGTTGTGTTTTATGTGCATCCAGACCAACTAAGAGGTTGTAATGTCTTGGAAGAAACCTGGAGTTTGACGTTTCTCACAGAAGTCATTGGCCTTAGTCCCAAGCACAGGACTTGAATTGGAAAATGTGTGTGCTCATAAATGTTTATGTAAACATCTAACTGTGAAAACAAAACATGCATTTTACACCCATTGCTACCCTCCCCCCAAGCAACCTCTATTTTCACAATATATTCTTCAGTACAGATGATCTGTTATGCATAGGGATATCATCAGTATACTCTGCCTAGTTATTAAAGGAGAGATCAGTGAGAGGGTCAGGGCTGGAAGATATAGAAAACCACATTTTGTTAGCAAGTCAGAAGCAATCCATATATAATGATTATGGTCCTGAAAGTGCCACAAAAAGGACTCTCAGTAGAAGGACAACAAACACAGCCCCATTGTCTTACTGCTTCCGCAGATGTCACATGGCTCCCTTCTTAGGCAATCTTAAGCTTCAGAGAGAGGAACCCTTGTTGACCTAGAACAGAGTATGTGTACTTCTAAGCCTTGAGCAGACTTGTCCCCCAGTTCCTGCAATCTCAGAACAGGTTAGGGTTGGGTTAGGGTTAGGGATAGGGTTAGGGGTTAGGAGTTAGGGTTAGGGTTAGGTTGTTTCCCTATAGATATATGTAGTTAACAAGGAGCAAAATCCCCAATACTAGAAAGAAATAATCATGTGGCTATTAGACAGAATTAAAAATAACTGCCCTAGTACTTCTCAATTGATGACTCAGTAGAATTGGAAATTTATAAAAATATATAGTGCCTATGTCTGAGTCTAACGTCCAGAGAATCTGTATTGGGGAAGGGATGAAGAACTATATTTTCAATATTGCACTAGGGCTAAAGGGAATAAATACCCCATAGTTTATACAAGTAGAAACCCCTTCAATTGCTCTAGGAACCTATAATTGGACTTTAATCATATTGGGAGCACTGCAAATTTCAATAATAATAATAATAATAATAATAATAATAATAATAATAATAATAGCTTCTGGTTTCCATCTGTGGCTGGAGACCTCTGCCTGGGCCTCCAGGGCTACATAGCCAAATAGCACTGGGAGAAAGATAGCCTCCCAGAAGTGTGGAAAAGTCTTGAGAGGACTAAGACTGCTCATCAGGACTCGGCCGGAATCCTTGGGACACAGGGACTGAGGAACAGCCGGGAGGAAGGAGCCTTCTGGTTTCCATCTGTGGAGGGAGACCTCTGCCTGGGCCACCAGGGCTCCATTGCCAAATAGCGCTGGGAGAAAGCCTCCCAGGAGTGTAGGAAAGCTTGTCTGCTCAGAGGGACCCAGCCAGAATCCCCAGGACACAGGGACTGAGGAGTGGGCTTCTGGTATCTTTCGGTGGCCGGGGAGCACATCCTGTGACACAGTGCTCCATACTCAAATAGTGAAAGGACAGAGCTGGTATCCCAGGAGTGCCGACACACCTTAAAGCATGGGCAAGACCATCACTTCTTTTCAAATTCACTGGACCAAGAAGGACCCTTGCAGAGCCATCAGGACACAGGAACCAAAGTACAGCTGGGAACTAGATCCTTCTGGTGTCTGTCTGTACCCCAGAGCTGACCCTGCACCACAGCTCTCCAAACCCAAATTCCTCTCAGAGAGAACTGGTCTTCAAGGAGTATTAACACCTAGCCTTGCAGGAAAGACAAGCCACAGTCAGAGAGAGTAAGACCAGCAAACACCAGAGATAACCAGACGGCAAAAGGCAAGAGCAAGAACATAAGGAACAGAAACCAAGGCTACTTGGCATCATCAGAACCCAGCCCTCCCACCACAGCAAGCCCTGGATATCCCAACACACCGGAAAAGCAAGACTCAGACTTAAAAATCACATCTCATGATGAGGATAGAAGATTTTAAGAAGAAAATAAATAACCCCTTTAAAGAAATACAAGAGAGCACAGTTAAACAACTAGAAACCCTTAAAGAATAAACACAAAAATCCCTTAAAGAATTACAGGAAAACACAATCAAACAGGCAGGATTACAGGAAAACACAATCAAACAGGCAAAGGAAATGAACAAAACCATCCAGGATCTAAAAATGGAAATAGAAACAATAAAGAAATCACAAAGGGAGACAACCCTGAAGTTAGAACACCTAGGAAAGAGATCAGGAGTCATAGATGCAAGCATCACCAACAGAATACAAGAGATAGAAGAGAGAATCTTGGGTGTGAAAGATAACATAAAAAACATTGACACAACAGTCAAAGGAAATGCAAAATGCAAAAAGCTCCTAACCCAAAACATCCAGGAAAATCCAGGACACAATGAAAAGACCAAACCTAAGGATAGTAGGTATAGAAGAGAGCAAAGAATCCCAACTTAAAGAGCCAGTAAATATCTTCAACAAAGTTATAGAAGAAAACTTCCCTAACCAAAGAAAGAGATGAACATAAATATACAAGAAGCCTAGAACTCTAAATAGATTTGACCAGAAAAGAAATTCCCCCGTCACATTATATTCAAAACACCAAATAAACAAAATAAGGAAAGAATATTAAAAGCAGTAAGGGAAAAAGGTCAAGTAACATATAAAGGCAGACCTATCAGAATTACACCAGATGTATCACCAGAGACTATGAAAGCTAGAAGATACTGGGCAGATCTCATACAGACTCTAAGAGAACACAAATGCCAGCCCAGGCTGCTATAACCAGCAAAACTCTTAATAATCATAGATGGTGAAACCAAAACATTCTATGACAAATCCAAATTTGCACAGTATGTTTCCACAAACCCAGCCCTACAAAGAAAAATAGATGGAAAACACCAACTCAAAGAGGGAAACTACACCCTAGAAAAAGCAAGAAAGTAATCTTTCAACAAACTCAAAAGAAGACAGCCACACAAACATAAAAATAACATCAAAAATAACAAGAAGCAACAATCACTATTCCTTAAAATCTCTTAACATCAATGGACTCAATTCCCCAGTAAAAAGACATAGTCTGACAGACTGAATCCATAAAGAGGACCCAGCATTTTGCTGCATCCAAGAAATGAACCTCCTTGTTAAAGACAAACACTACCTCAGAATAAAGGGCTGGAAAACAATTTTCCAGTCAAATGGTCCCAAGAAACAGGCTGGAGTAGCCATTCTAATATTGGATAAAATCGACTTTCAGCCAAAAGTTATCAAAAAAGATAAGGAAGGACACTTCAACCTATCAAAAAAAAAAAAAATCTATCAAAAAGAACTCTCAATTCTGAACATCTATGCCCTGAATGCAAGGGCACCCACATTCATAAAAGAAACTTTACTAAAGCTCAAAGCACATATTGCACCTCACACAATAATAGTGGGAGACTTCAACACCTCACTCTCATCAATGGACAGATCTTGGAAACACAAACTAAACAGAGACACAGTGAAACTAACAGATGTTATGAACCAAATGGATTTAACAAATATCTATAGAACATTTCATCCCAAATAAAAAGAATATACCTTCTTCTCAGCACCTCATGGTACCTTGTCCAAAATTGATCATATAATTGGTCACAAAACAAACCTCATTATATAAGAAGATTGAAATAATCCCATGCCTCCTATCAGATCACTGTGTAATAAAGTTGGTCTTCATTGCAACAACAACACGAACAGAAAAGCCACATACACATGGAAGCTGAACAACACTCTACTCAATGATAACTTGGTCAAGGAAGAAATAAAGAAAGAAATTAAAGATTTCCTAGAATTTAATGAAAATAGAAGTACAACATACCCAAACCTATGGGACACAATGAAAACAGTGTTAAGAGGAAAACTCATAGCTCTGAGTGCCTCCAAAAAGAAACTGGAGAGAGCAGCTTAACAGCACACCTGAAAGCTCTAGAATAAAAAGAAGCTAATATACCCAAGAGGAGTAGAAGGCAGGAAATAATCAAATTAAGGGCTGAAATCAACCAAGTGGAAACTAAAAGAACTATACAAAGAATCAACAAAACCAGGAGCTGGTTCTTTGAGAAAATCAACAAGGTAGATAAACCCTTAGACTAACCAGAGGTCACAGAGACAGTATCCAAATTAACAAAATTAGAAATGAAAAGGGAGATATAACAAAAGATTGCGAGGAAATTCTAAAAATCCTCAGATCCTACTACAAAATCCTATATGCAATTCATTTTTTGAGGCCACAGTTACACTGATACCAAAACCTCATGAAAACCCAACAATAAAAGAAAACTTCAAATCAATTTCCCTTATGAACATTGATGCAAAAATACTCGATAAAATTCTCGCAAACCGAATCCAAGAACACATCAAAACGATCACTCACCATGATCAAGTAGACTTCATCCCAGGGATGCAAGGATGGTTCAATACCCAGAAATCCATCCATGCAGTCCACTACATAAACAAACTCAAAGTAAAAAACCACATGGTCATTTCGTTAGATGCTGAAAAAGCATTTGACAAAATTCAACATCCCTTCATGATAAAAGTCTTGGAAAGATCAGGAATTCAAGGAGCATACCTAAACATAGTAAAAGCAATAAATAGCAAACCACTGGCCAACATCAAACTAAATGGAGAGAAACTGGAAGCAATCCCACTAAAATCAGGGACTAGAAAAGGCTGCCCCCTCTCTCCCTATCTATTCAATAAGGTACTTGAAGATCTAGCTGGAGCAATTAGACAACAAAAGGAGGTCAAAGGCATACAAATTGGACAGGAAGAAATCAAAATATCACTATTTGCAGATGATATGATGGTATACTTAAGTGACCGGAAAAACTCCACCAGAAATCTGCTATACCTGATAAACAACTTCAGCAAAGTGGCTGGGTAAAAAATTAACTCAAGCAAATCAGCAGCCTTCCTATACTCGGAGGATAAACAGGCTAAGGAAGAAATTAGGGAATGACACCCTTCACAATAGTCACGAACAATATAAAGTATCTTGGTGTGACTCTAACCAAACAAGTGAAAGTTCTGTATGACAAGAACTTCAAGTCTCTGAAGAAAGAAATCAAAGAAGATCTCAGAAGATGGAAAGATCTCCCATGTTCATGGATTGGCAGAATTAATATAGTAACAATGGCCATCCTGCCTAAAGCAATCTACAGATTCAATGCAATCCCCATCAAAATTCCAACTCAATTCTTCATAGACTTAGAAAGAGCAATTCTCAAATTCATTTGGAATAACAAAAACCCAGGATAGCAAAAACTATTCTCAACAATAAAAGAATTTCTGGGGGAATCAGCCTCCCTGACCTCAAGCTGTATTACAGAGCAGTAGTGATAAAAACTGCCTGGTTTTGGTACAGTGACAGGCAGTTAGATCAATGGAATAGAATTGAAGACCCTTATGGTCACTTGATCTTTGACAAAGGAGCTAAAACCATCCAATGGAAAAAAGATAGCATTTTCAACAAATGGTGCTGGTAGAAGAATGCAAATTGATCCATTCCTATCTCCCTGTACAAAGCTCAAGTCCAAGTGGATAAAGGACCTCCACATAAATCTAGATACACTGAATCTAATAGAAGAGAAAGTGGGGAAAAGTCTCGAACTCGTGGGCACAGGGGAAAAGTTCCTGAACAGAACACCAATGGCTTATGCTCTAAGATCAAGAATCAACAAATGGGACCTCATGAAATTAGGTCGATTGTAAGCATGAAATTACAAAGCTTCTGTAAGACAAAGGACACAGTAAATAGGTCAAAATGGCAACCAATAGATTGGGAAAAGATCTTTACTAATCCTACGTCTGATAGAGGACTAATATCCAATATATATATATATCAAGAAGTTAGACTCCAGAGACCCAAATAACCCTATCAAAAAATGGAGAAGAAAGCTAAACAGAGAATTCTCAACTGAGGAAACTTGAAGGGCTGAGAAGCACCTAAAGAAATGTTCAACATCCTTAGTCATCAGGGAAATGCAAATCAAAACAACCCTGAGATTCCACCTCACACCAGTCAGAAAGGCTAAGATCAAAACCTCAGGTGACAGCAGATGTTGGCAAGGATGTGGAGAAAGAGGAACACTCAGCCATTGCTGGTGGGAATGCAAACTGATACAACCTCTCTGGAAATCAGTTTGGTGGACCCTCAGAAGATTGGACATAGTACTACCTGAGGACCCAGCTATTCCACTCCTGGGCACATACTCAGAAGATGCTCCAACATGTAATAAGGACAACATGCTCCACTATGTTCATAGCAGCCATATTTATCATAGCCAGAAACTGGAAACAACCCAGATGTTCCTCAACAGAGGAATAGATACAGAAAATGTGGTACATTTACACAATGGAATACTACTCAGCTATTAAAAACAATGACTTCATGAAATTCTTAGGCAAATGGATGGAACTTGGAAATATTATCCTGAGCGAGATAACTCAGTCACAAAAGATCAAACATGGTATGTACTCACTGATAAATGGTTATTAGCTCAAAAGTTCTGAATACCCAAGAGTCACTTCACAGCAACCATTGGGCTGAATGTGAGGTCCCAGATGGAGGACTTGGAGAAGGGACTGAAGGAGCTGAGGGAGTTGGCAGCCCCATGGAGGGAGCAACAGTGTCCACTGGCCTGACCTCCTGATGCTCCCGGAGACTGGATCACCAACGAAAGAATACATATGGAGGGACCCAGGGTGCTGGCCACGTATGTGGTAGAGGAGGGCCTTGTTAGCCATCAGGGGGAGGAGAAGCCCTTGGGCCGGAGGGTGTTAGATGGCCTAGTATAGGAGAATGCCAAGGAGGGAAGACGAGAGTGGGTGGATGGGTGGGGGAATACCCCCATAGAGGCAGGGGGAGGGGGAGGGAATAGGGAGGTTCCAAATGGTAGATCTGGAAAGGGGGAAATATTTGAAATGTAAATAATGTATCAAAAAATGATGATGACGATCATGATGATGATGATGTTATTCTATGTACTTTAAAAGGTAAATGTATTAAAACCACTTTCCACAGAAAGTTCTAGATGTTGCAGGGATGGTGTGAATGATTTGAATCCTGGCTATGAGGTAACACTTCCCTAAGCTCAAAGAGATGTGAAAAATACCATTCCATTATTAGCTAAAGCTAATAGGAGACATACAAACTGAGAAATATAACAAAGCAACCAAGAAATTATAAATGTGATTTGGAGAATTTTGTTGTTGTTGTTCTTAAACTATAACACTTGAATTACCAAAATGATTAAAAGTTTATTTAAAGAAAATACATTGCAGAAAGTCATATAAAATAAGAAAATGAAATCCCTGCATCCTCTTCTTCCCCCTCTTCCATTTCCTATCACTCCCCTCCCAGGTCAGACAGGACTGTCACTGAGCCTGGTGTTTTGCATCTCATTCCTGAGTCTCAAAAGAGCACCCAGGAGCTGACTCAGATAAAATTCCACTGGGGTCTCTTTATTACAAGCTCAAGCTTCGGTTGCTCACCACTGACCCTGAGGCAACAGAACAGTTTGGTGAAGCAGCCCTGAACCCTCAGTGAAACAAGGTTGTATAGGAAATGGTGGGCAAGCGAGGGGGTGTCTAGCCTGGCAAGCATCTACCTGAATAACTATTGTAAGGTGACAGGTGGGTGCTCTGAAGCAAAACCATGAAAAAATCACAAACTATCTGAAAGTACATCTGAAACAATCAAACTTATCTTGATTGGCTGATGCTAGGAAGTAGCTAGGAAGTAGGCATACATTTTTTTTACAACCTAGTTTTAATAAGGGCTCAACCTCTCCTCTAGCCCACAACCCAGCAGAGAAAAGTTGTTAGGATGTGGGGGAAGTAGACCTGGTCAGCAATGGTTCTTTGGGGGCAAACTTGATCTTCTTTGGCAGCAGTTCAGTCCTGTAGCAAACACCAAATACAATTCAGCAGCTTCAGATCAGTCCTCTTAGTAGGCAGATACCAGGCAGCTGTAGTTCAATCCTGAAGAAACCACCTGGCTTGCCAACCAGCCTAAGGCAAGCCTGCAGAGGTAGCAAGCTGCCTCAGGAACCTCACAAACAGTTCTTGGGCGAGTTTCTCTCAGTGGTAGAATTCCCACAAGTTGAGCTCAACTATGCTATGTGAGGCAAACCAATACATGTACGTCTTTAGTGAATAATATCAAGGCAGATCAAACCAAACCAATGCTCAGTGCTCATCTCCCTCTGTCTCTGGTGTCCTATTTATGCTCCTTCATCAAGTGTCCTTTTACGTGTTTGCTATATCCAAACATCTTTTCAGCGGTGTCTGCTTCAGGGAAACAGGCTTTCACATGATTGCTTTAGCAAGACATCCTTTCCTCCTGTGTGCCCCAGCAAAACATCATTTAACATAACTACTTTCCAAAGAAACTAGAAGTTTCCACTTCACTAGGAGTAACTCTGGGGAATGGGCCAAGGACAAGCCATTGGGTGCTTCCTGGTACTTGGGTGTAGCTTGGGTTCAGCTGCAGGTCAAGTTCTCAGGCTTTTTCTTTTAAGATAGAGTAGGGTCCCAAGATGGAGTAGGTTTGGCCTCTCAATTCATGCCTGCTAGATCTCTGCGTTGGCTCTAGGACAGTGGTTCTCAACCTGTGGATTGTGGCCCCTTTGGGGATTGAATGAGCCTTGCCCTAAAGAGACTGTTTTACAAGTAGCATTTGACTTCATTTTGTGGGTGAACATAGATTGTACAGTTGTACACATGTAATCAACACCATCTGCCTGACTACCCACTGGACACAGACTAATAAATAACATGTCTGAAAGAAAAATGGATGACACTCTATGAATTTAACAGAGTAAATTGTGGCCCAGATAAGTGTATGAGCATATTAGACTATCAGAAAAATCAAGCCTGAGAATTTATAGAACATACCAGACTGAGAAAGAAAGGGTCCTTGCCCAGACCCTAGAGAAAAGAGGACATCTTAGAAAACCACCTGTTAGGTCATTAAGGGCAGAGAACTGCCAGCTCAGTCCCCAATGTTGATGTAACCTGCTCAGATTGTTCATATGCCAGACTGCCCCATCCATCCATGTACCCATTATCTGCCTGGATGGACCCTCCTGTCCTGCACCTCTGTAGCCTCCATAGTCTTTAACTTTGCTTCTGTAGCTCGAGGAGCGTGACTCTAGATTCAGCTTGGTGTTACCAGGAACACGGGAGTTGTTGACTGAAGCTGATTCTGAAAAGAGGAATGGGAGAGTCCATCCTACAGGACCTCCAACCCTTCTAATAGCGACCTAACAGCTGAGTGCCTACCCACAAGGCACAAGTTAATCCCCAGCACTCAGAACCAAAGAAACAAACAGAACCAAGATCAGAGCAGGTGGTCACCTGCTCTTGAGCAGCCAGCTGCCTCCCGCAGGGCATGTACTATACTTCTCTTCTTGCTAATGAAGGGGGTTGGGAATAAGCAAATTGACAAAGGGAACTGGTTCTTTTACAGTTTGGACAAAGTGAGGAAAGAAAGACGTTGTCTCTGTCTTTGCTGTGACAGTGTTACAATGCTATAGAAAACACTAACAGAAGCCAGGAAATGTGTACATCTTAAGTTGTCAGAACAGTGTAAGTAAAAACTCTCCTTGGAGGCACCATCCCCTTGTTACCAGCACAGTGACTGCATTCTTTCCCTTCCTCCAGCATGGGATTCCTGTGAAAAATAACATTCTCTGTAGTCCATGTAGTCTATTGTCTGACAGATGAAGGGGGACGGACACAAACGTTTCTCTTTTGAACATGACTTTTGAGGGGACAGTTACACTGTATTCAATCCTATGAGCAGGCCTATTGATCCTCTCTATCCCCTTCATCTTCACCATCTCCATGGTAGTCCTGCTCCATCCTCTGGCTGCTTTGCTAGAATATGATGAATTCTGGTTTTTTGGCTGTTTTCTTTTTGTTGTTGTTCTGTTTTGTTTTACTAGGCCTGAAGTAATATACAATGCATGTCTCGTATCAGCTCGCCCTACAATCTGCCCACAGCAGCCATTCAGAAAGCCTTCCTGGCTCCTTTTCTCGCTCTTTCTTGCAAATTCTCCTCTAAACTCCTCCAGAGTTGGCTGTTTCCCACTCCCCTCGTTGTTTCTGTGCAACTCTTCACTAAGGAAACACAGCTAGCTTTTCCAGGCCTCTTTGAACTCCAGCATTCCAAACGGCAGAGCCAGGACAAGTAGCGGCCCAAAACCTCCTTCAAAAAGGAAGGGGGAGGCCCTGAACATTTGATAGATGAAACTTTTTGTTTAACCCGGGGCACAAACTCTCCTTGCAAGGAGTGTTGTCCTCTGAAAAATCACTTCCTAACTCAAAGTCCACCCCCACCCCCACTCCCATTTACCCTCTACCCTCTACTTCTCCACCTCCCCCAACCCCCACTTCTGTGCCTCCCCATCCCTCCAGTACCTCTCCACTCACTTCTCTCCCTTTCATTGATCCAGCTTCCTTGGCTCTGCACAAGGATATGCCTGGAATGAAAGCTGCCAATGCAGCTGATGAGGTCCACCAGGCTTTCTTCTAGAACAGTGACTTTGGAAATGTTTAAGACTAAGAAATAATTGTTTTATAATGCAGCCAAGTATATTATGTGTGTACACTCTCATGCAACTGAAAAGAAAGTTTAACAAAATGTGGCTTCACTCGCACTATCAAACAGTTTTCTTTTCTTCATTATCCATTGAAAACTGGCACTTGGCATCTTTTAGTGTTACACACATATAAATAAAGTCAGAAATGGTCCAGAGCTTGCTGGGAAACACCTGGGAGAAAGGCTGGGGTGCAGAAGATCATGCTGAAGCTGGGTATTAGTCTCTTGAAGGGAGATTTTATTATTATCTCTAATATTTCATATATTTGGTATTTTCTACAATAAAAGTAAAAAAAAAAAAAAAAAAGTCTCTGCCCCACTAAATCGATTTCATAATCTATTAATAGCCCCAGAAGTGATGTTTGTAAAGTAGTTTCTGGAAAATCTTGGAGTTGGAAAACATGAAATAGATACAAAGAAACATATTAACTTCTGGTTTAATTCTTAATTTTCTCTACCCCAGTAAGGTCTACTTTTTCTTTTAGGGTAGTGGAGTGGATTTCCTTCCTCCTTGGAGTCAGTTGGATGTTAACTGTCTCTTTGGCAAATTAATAATAATAATTATTATTATTATAATAAAAATAATGATAATAATAATAACAGATAATAATAAAATAGAGGAGCCCACAAAGATTAATGGGTAAGGACACAAAGAAAAAGACTGGAAGACTGGCCAAAATTCTGTGTGGTATTGATTTGGAATGGTCAAAAAAGGAGGTGATTGTTGTATCCCATGTAGACACAGCAGTGGGTTCCCTGGAAATGTGGCCATTTGTGCTCCTAAACTGACCTTGCAGGGTGTTGTATAAAGTTCATATTTGATGTCAAGTTGCCACCCACTTAGAATGTGATCTCCTTTGTTGAAGATTGTGCTAGCTTTTAGTTGAAGGAGGTTTGCCCCAAAACATAAAGTTGGATTTTGTGTGCCACAGTCTCACCCTGAAGCTAACAACAATGCTTGCCCAGCTCTGTTGGAAGGCACAGCATGGTGGTAGGCTTGCCTTGAGAGGATTCTGATCCTGTGATTCCTGCTGGTGCATGTGGACACCTTACTGACCAGCTGAATATGCTGAGTGGGGACAAGGAGTATGACATGATCTTTCCTGGGAAATGACCACACCTCCAAATCCTAAAGAGATGTGTGGAAAATGAAGTCCCTAAATATGCTGTGGAGTAATAGTGTTGCTTACCGTTGGAAAAGGATATTCCTGTTTGATGAGAGTACAGTCCACCTCCTAGAAGAAATGTACAATCATGTCCATTCTCAAAAGGAAGACATTTTAAAGCTACTGATGAACTGGGGAGATGGCTCATCAGCAAAGTGCTTACTTTGCAAGCATAAAGATCTAAGCTTGTTCCCTAAATCCCATCTTTTAAAAAGTGGTCTCATGGTGAACTCTGGCAGTCCCAACACTGGGGAGGCAGAGGTAAGCAGATTCCTTAGACTCACTGGTAAGCCAGCCCAGCCTATTTAGCGAATTTCAGGCCAGTGAGAGAACCTATTTTGTTGAAGGTGGTTGGAGGTCATTTTTAAGCATTATACCCAGCATTAGTGGTTGGAAAAGGAGGTGGAGAAGAGGGGAGCCTGAGGGGAGAAAGAGGAGGAGGAGGAGGAGGGGAAAGTAGAGGAAGGGTTCTAAGTTGCCACATCTATTCTTGCTGAGTGGTATGAAGAAAGAAAACCCTCACCTGATGCTTAGAAGATGCTTGCACAGATTCTACAATCATGAGTCAAGAAGCTACATTGTGAATTACCCAGTTTTGAATATTTTGTTACAGAAAAGAAATCAGACTAAAACAGAAAGAATAAGAAATTGTAACATACTGGGCTGGAGAGACGGCTCAACAGTTAAGAGCATTGACCTGGATTCCAGAGAACCAGGGTTCAATTCCCAGCACCTACATGGCAGCTCGCACCCATCTATAAGCCCGGTTCCAAGGGATCTGATGCCCTCTTCTGATCTCCATAGACATCAGGCATTCAAGTGGTACACAAACATACCTGCAGACAAAGCACACAAGCACATAAAATAAAATTTTAAAATGTTTTTATTTCATTTAAAGAAATAGTAACTGTGCTTTCTTAATTTTCTCTCCAGCAGGTATCAGAGAACTGAGAGTTCGGGATCACATGATGACATTGGATTCCTGGCTACTCTTATGTCATACGATCCTTCTACCATAGAAACAAACACAAAATAGTATTTTACTATGTTGTTATAGTCCCATAAAGACAAAAATGTTGATAATAAAATACTTTCTAAATTAAAAATAACCTTTTCACATTTTAAAAGAAATTAAAGGTTTCCATAAAATAGTCTAGATCCTATCTGCTATGCTATGCTAACTATGCTTCATGGGGTGTTAATCTGTTACGAATGAATAGTAGATGGACAGACATTGCAACAATTTTGTTTTTGAGGCTATTGTAGGCTATGTAGCAAGATCCCTTCCCAAAAAAATGTGTAGAAATTAATATTAAATGGTAAGACCATGCTATCAAGGTGCTGGATGTTTAAGAATATCCTTCAGCATGTTTCTTCTGTCTACTCACCACACCCTGAACTTCTTGTTCCCAGCCGCGATAAAGTGTTGTCTGCAACACACTTTGAAAGGTGGGCGTATGCAAGGGAAGTGGCCTTTGCCATATACCAGTTTTCCTACCAATCTATCCTAGTAAGTTCTTTACCCAAGGTCCCATCTACCCAGGTGTGTCAAGGTGACAAGTGGAACCATGACAATTACTAACCCTGATGCAGATCTCCTTATACTGGCCAAAGAAATGCCATTTCAGAAGGTCTTTACAAAGCAATCCAACAGAACAGGGATGTGCCATTCATTATAACGTATTTTTAGCTAGCGAGTTACGAACTGTCCAGTTTTATAACACAACAAGTCACTGACCTGTGTAAGACTGGCAGTGGCTCCTACATTACTTTGCATTTGTCATTTTCAGAATGTTTCACCAAGAGACAGGTTATTACAATACTCTTCATTGATGTGGTCTGACTTGCTTTTCTCTACCTTGTTCTGTAGATGGTCAAACTCTAGCATGGGATCCTGGAACGCTTTCAAACACATTTACTCACTGTAGTCTAATACAGAACTGCCAAGCAGCACACTTAGCAGAAGACTACGTACCTTCAGATAAAGATGGAGTGTCACAAACTGGAAGCTGAAAACTGTTCTCCTCTTACTATTGTTGAACTAAGTGGGTTAAGTTATTATCTTACAGCATGCTAGACAGACTACAACCTGTAAGTTGAACTTGGCCAATCACCTATTTTTACACAGTCCAGGAAATAAGAATGATCTTCCCATATTTAATGGTTGATGTGGGGGAGAGAGTACTTACAGAGGTGAAAATTGTATAAAACTCAAATTACAGTGTAAGAAGATTTAGTGATGTGAAATTCTAATTCTCATACACACAAACTCAGAACACAACCAGTGAGTCCATTTACAGGTCAACTATGCGTTAGATGCCAAGAACAGAAAGGAGTGTCTGCAGTAGAGGCAATGTGGCCCCTAAAACTTTGTTATTTATTGTCTGCTCTTTTTTCTATTTATTCTACTCTCATACAATACATCCCAACAGAATCCTTACCTCTGCTCCTCCCAGTGCCAGCCATCCATCCCTTATACACTGCCCCTCTTTTTCCCTTCAGAAGAGCAGCCCTCCCAGGGCTATCAACCAAGCACGGCATAACAAGATGCAATAGGACTAAGCACAAACCCTCATATCAAAGCTGGATGAGGCAACCCTGTAGGAGGAAAAAGGGTCCCAAAAAGCAAGCAAAAGAGTCAGAAACTACTTCCACTGTTAAGAGCCCCACAAAAACTCCAAGCTAAACCACATCATATATGCAGAGGAGCTAGCTCAGACCCATGCAGGCTCTGTGATCCCCTGTAAGTCCTGTAGGATACTGTGAGCCTTGTTCTCCTGGTGTCCTAGACTCCTCTGGCTCCAAAATTCTGTCCTCCTCCTCTTCTGTGGGGTTCTGCATAATGTTTGGGAATGGGTCTCTGCATCAGCACCCATTAGCTGCTGGAGGAAACCTCTCTGATGTCGATTGGGCTACGCACCTCTCTATGAACATTTTGTTGATTTTTTTTCTGGTTGTGTTTGGGTCTAACCTAGGTCTCCAGGGCCATCCAACTTTCCATTCTTGATCATCAAGGCAGTGTCTGGAATGGATTTTTTTCTTGTGGCATGGTCCTCAAGTTAAACCAATCATTGGTTGGCCACTCCCACAAGGTCTGATCCACCATTTGTCACAATGCATCTTGAAGCAAGAACAGGTTGAAGGCTTTGTGGCTGGGTTGGTGTCCCAGTTCTACCACAGAAAACTTTACCTGACTACAGAAGATGGCCAGTACAGGCTCTGTATCCTCCATTACTAGGAGTTCTTGCTAGAGTCACCAGGTAGTTTCCTCTGCACCAGATTTCCCTCCAAATGGCCTTGCCAGTCCCAGTCTTCTTTTCCTGTACTCTCTCCCTCTGTCCTTCCCTCTACCACCTGATCCCTCTGGTTCCCATCCCAAGTTTATTTTCAAAATCTATTCTATTTCCCCTTTCCAGAGAGATGCCTAGAGTCCTCCTCGTTACTTAACCTCTTTGAGTCTGTGGATTGTAGCTTGATTATCCCTTACTTAGTAGATAATATTCACTTTTAAGTGAGTATATACCATGTTTCTCATTCTGGGTCTGGGTTATCTCATGCAGGATGTTTTTTTTTTTAGTTTCACCCATTTGCCTACAAATTCCACAGTGTCATTGTTGTTGTTTTTTAATTAATTTATTTTTCTTTTTGTTATTTTGTTTTGTTTTTTACACTCCAGATTTTATTCTCCTCTGAGTGTTCCACATCCCATATCTCCTCCCTGCCCCTCCGTCTCTATGAGGATGTCCCCCAATCCCACCTCACCAGATCTCTAAACTCCCTGGGTCCTCCAGTCTCTTGAGGGTTAGATGCATCTTCTCTGACTGAACCCAAACCCAGCAGTCCTCTGCTGTATATGTGTTGGGGGTCCCATATCAGCTGGTGTGTGCTGCCTGGTTGGTGATTTAGTGTCTGAGTGATCTCAGAGTTCCAGGTTAATTGAGACTGCTGGTCCTCCTACAGGGTCACCCTCATCCTGAGCTTCTTCCAGCTTTTCCCTAATTCAACCACAGGGGTCAGCAGCTTCTGTCCATTGGTTGGGTGCAAATATCAGCATCTGACTCTTTCAACTGCTTGTTGGGTCTTTCAGAGGGCAGTCATGATAGGTCCCTATTTGTGAGTGCTCCATAGCCTCAGTAATAGTGTCAGGTCTTAGGGCATCCCCGAGAGCTGGATCCCACTTTGGGCCTGTCTCTGGACCTTCTTTTCCTCAGACTCTTCTCCATTTCCATTTCTGCAGTTCTTTCAGACAGGAAAAAGTATGGGTCAGAGTTTGACTGTGGGATAGCAACCCCATCCCTCACTGGATGCCCTGTCTTTCTGGTGGAGGTGGGCTCTACAAGTTCCCTCTCCCCACTGTAGGAAATTTTATCTTAGGTCCTTCCTTTTGAGTTCTGAGAGTCTCTCACCTCCCAGGTCTCTGGTACATACTGAAGGGTCTCCCCAACCTCCTACCTCCTGAGGTTATCTGTTTCCATCCTTTCTGCTGGACCTCAGGGCTTCAGTCCTTTTCCCCCACCCAATACCAGATCATGTTCCCCTCTCCCCACCTCCATCCCCTTTCTCTACCAAGTCACTCTCTCCCTCCCCCCTTGTGGTTGCTTTCTTCTCCCTCCCACGTGGGACTGAGGCATCCTCACTTGGGCCCTTCAGCTGGTTGACCTTTTTGAGTTCTGTGGACTGTATCTTGGGTATTCTTTACTTTTTTTTAAACAGCCGAGTAATACTTCCTTGTGTAAATATACCACATTTTCTTATCAGTTCTTGGGTTGAGGAGTATCTAGGTTGTTTCCAGTTTCTGGTTATTATGAATTATGCTGCTAAGAACATAGTTAAGAAAGGGCCGTTGTGGTAGGATAGAGGGTCTTTTGGGTATATGCCCAGGAATGGTATAGTTAGGTCTTGAGTTAGAATAATTCTCAATTTTTTGAGGACCCACCATACCAATTTCCTTAGTGGCTATACAAGTTTGCACTCCCACCAATAATAGAGGAGTGTTCCCCTTTCTCCATATCTTCACCAGCATGAGCTGTCATTTGTGTTATTGATCTTAGCCATTCTGAGAGGTATAAGATGGAATCTCAAAGTAATTTTAATTTGCATTTCCCTGATGGCTAAGAATGTTCAACATTTCTTTAACCGTTTCTCAGCCATTTGAGAGTCCTCTACAGAGAATTTTCTGATTAGCTCTCTATTCTACTTTTAATTAGATTATTTGGTTTATTTTGATATCTAATGTCTTAAGTTCATTATATATTTTGGATATTAGCCCTCTATCAGATGTGGACTTGGTGAAAATCTTTTCTATTTTGTAGGTTGCTATCTTGATCTATTGACGGTGTCCTTTGCCTTATAGAAGCTTTCCAATTTCATGAGGTCCCATTTGATAATTGTTGATTTTAGTGGGTGCACTATTGGTATTCTGTTTAGGAATATCAATGTTGTCTCCCGTATAATACATCCAAGGCTATTCCTTACTTTCTCTTTTATCATGATCAGTATATCTTGTTTTATGTTGAGGTCTTTGATTCACTTGGACTTGAGTTTTGTGCAGGGTGATAGATATGGATCTACATGCAGACATCTGCATTCAGGGAGACTTTTCATGACTGCTTTCATTTACATAGGGGTTATAGGTCTCTTTAAATTGTTTACTTGATCTTGATTTAAGTTTGAGGACTGGTGTCTATTAAGACAACTATCCATTCCCTTTAGATTTTCCATTTTTGTGGAGCAAAGATTTTTAAAGTATGACCTGATGAATTTTTGGATTTCCTCAAGGTCTGTTGTTATATTCCCCCTTTTGTTTCTGATTTTGTTAATTTGGATATTTTCTCTGTGTCTTTTTACGAGTTTGGTTAAGAGTTTGTCTATCTTGTTACTTTTCTCAAAGAACCAACTCTTTGATTCACTGATTCTTTGTATTGTTCTCTTTGTTTCTATTTTATTGATTTTAGCCCTAAGTTTGGTTATCTCCTTTCATCTATTCTTCTTGAGTGTGTTGGCTTCTTTTTGTCCTATAGTTTTTATGTGTGCTGTTAAACTGCTAGTATGAGATAACTCCAATTCTATTGTGTAGACACTTAGTGCTATGAGCTTTCCTCTTAGCACCACTTTAATCATGTCCCATAAGTTTAGGTCTGTTGTATGTTCATTTTCATTGAATTCTAGGAAATATGGAATTTCTTTCTTTCTTTATGCCTTGATCACTGGATCATTCAGTAAAAAGCTGTTCAGTTTCCATGAGTTTGTAGGCTTTTTGTTGTTTCTGTAGTTGTTGAAATCTAGCTTCATTCCATGTAGTTTGATAGGATGTAGGATGTTACTGCAATGTTCTTGTAGCTGGTGAAAGTTGCGTTGTGACAAAATATGTGGTTGATTTTGAAGAAAGTTCTATGAGATGCTGAAAGGAACGTATATTCTTTTGTGTTTGGGTGAAATGTTCTGTGGATATTAATTAAGACCATTCGGTATGTTGGCTCCAGTATTTCTTTGTTTAGTTTTTGTCTAGATGACCTGTCTATTGATGAGAGTATGGTGTTTAAGTCTCCCACTATCAATGTTTGAAGTTTGATATGTGATTTAAACAAACTTCAGTGATGTTTCTTTTACTAATGTGGGTTCTGTTGCATTCAGGGCAGAGATGTGAAGAATTGAGATAGCATCCTGGTGGATTTTTCTTTTGATGAATATGAAGTATTCTTCCTTATCTCTTTTGATTAACTTTGAAGTCTATTTTGTTCGATATTAGAATGAAGTCTATTTTGTTAGATATTAGAATGGTTTTATCAGCTTTCTTCTTAGGTTTATTTGCTTGGAAATAAGCCTTATTGAGTTGGTGTTTTTTTAACCCTTTACTCTATCTTTGATGTTGAGAAGTGTTTCTTGTGTGCAACAGAAGGATGGATCCTGTTTTCACATCCATTCTGTTAGTATGTATCTTTTTATTGTACAGTTGAATCCATTAATGTTGAGTGACTTCAATGATCAAATATTGTGGTTTGAAAGAAAATAAAGGGAGTGCCATATTAGGAGGCTTTGTTGGAGGATATATGTCACTTAACATCCCATTACCTGCTGATGCAGATGTAGAATTCTCAGCTCCTTCTCCAGAACCATGTCTGCCTCCATGCTGACATGCTTCCCACCATGACAATAATGAACTCAACCTCTGAAACTGTAAGCTGGCCCCAATTAAAGTTTTCCTTTATAAGAGTTGCATTGGTCATCTTATGTCTTCACAGCAATAAAAATCAAAAGTAAGACTCCAATGATTGTTAATTCCTATTACTTTGTTCTTGGATATGGTGGTAGTAGTGGGGTGTGTGTGTGTGTATGTGTGTGGGTGTGTCTCTTCTTCTGATTTTGCTGGTATGAAATTATTTATTTCCTGTGTTTTCATGGATGTAGTTAACCTCCTTAGGTTGAAGTTTTCTTTTTAGTATCTTCTGTAGGCCTGGATTTTGTAGATAGATATTGTGTAAGTTTGATTCTATAATGTAATATCTTGTTTCCTCCATCTATGGTGATTGAAAGTTTTGCTTGGTATAGTAGTCTAGGCTGGCATCTGTGGTCTCTTATAGTCTGCAGGACATCTATCTTAGGTCTTTCTGGTTTTTAGAGTCTCCATTGAGAAGTCAGTTTTAATTGTAACAGGTATACCTTTATATGCTACTTGGCTGTTTTCCTTTGCAGCTTTTAATATTTTCTTTGTCCTATATGCTTAGTGTCTTGATCATTATGTGTCAAGGTGACTTTCTTTTCTGGTCCAATCTATTGAGTGTTCTATAAGCTTCTTGTACCTTTATAGCTATGTCCTTCTTTAGTTTAGGAAAATTTTCTTCTATTATTCAGTCAAAAAATTTTCTAGGCCTTTGAACTGGGATTCTTCTATTCCTATTATCCCTAGGTTTGGTCTTTTCATCTTGTTTCAGATTCCTAGATGTTTAGTGTCAGTAATTTTTTAGATTTAATATTTTCTTTAACTGATGCATCTATTTCTTCTATCATATCTTCAACCCATGAGATTCTCTTTCATCTCTTATATTCTGTTAGTGGTGCTTGCATCTGTAGTTTCTGTTAGCTAACCTAGATTTTCCATTTCCAGAATTCCCACAGTTTATGCTTTCCTCGTTGCTTTTATTTTTGTTTTCATGTCTTGAACATCTTTATTTATTTCCTATAATTGTTTTTTCTCTCACCTTTCTTTCCTTTTTGGCTTTTAAAAGAGGGATTTACTCACTTTGTCTAATTTTTTATTTGTCTTTTCCTTGATTTCTTTAAGAGATTTATTCATTCCCTTTTAAGGACCTCAATCATCTTCAGAAAGTTGGTTTTAAGGTCTTTTTCTTGTCCTTCGTCTGTGTGGAATATTCAGACCTTGCTGTAGTATGGTGGCTGGGTTCTGGTGAGTCCTGGCTATTGTTGAATATGTTCTTACTCTGGTGTTTAGGCATCTGGGTTTGAGGTGATTATAAGCCTAGGTGACATTTTCTGGGTTTATCTTTGCTGGATGGATGTTTTGTTCCTTAATTTCTGTTTTCTCTGCGGTCTTCTGATCTGTGTGGGCCTGGATAAGGAGAGTGTCTCCTCTCGAGTTGGGGGCTTCTGGTGGCCTATATAGTCTCTTGTTGATCAGAGAGTCTCAGCATGTGTTTGAGCCTTGGATATGGTAACAAGAAGGGGAGGAGAAATTAAGGGTGAAGTGGACATTGATCCTTCAAAGTACAGGAGGTCTTTGGAGTTCTCATGGCTGCTGTGGCATCTCATCTAACAGGTAGTCTCTTGGGGGTTTGAGATAACTTTTTCCTGGTCTTCTGGTAGATGTGGCCTGTGTTTTTGACGGGGTTGTCTGTCAGAGTTGGAGGCTGGGACACAATGACAAGGTGGGGAGATACAACTGTTGATGGCATACATTGGAAGTTAGAGAGTAGGGAAGGTCCTTGAGCAAGTGTCCCTACCTGGTCTTCTGTCAGGTGTGTCATATGGTATGGACAGGGCAGTCTGCATGAGGGAGCTGAGAGAGTGGCAATGTCATAGGTTGTTGGCCTATCTGGCCACCTCACTGTCTGGTCTTTATAGAAAATCTTTGACTTGCCTTACTTAGGGCATAAACCAGTGGTTCTCAACCTGTGGGTTGTGACAACCCTTTCACACAGGTCACCTAAGACAATTGGAAAACACAGATTTTCATATTATGATTCATAACAGTAGCAAAATTACAGTTTTGAAATAGTAACAAAAATAATTTCATGGTTGGGAGTCATTACAACATAAGAAACTTATATTAAAGGACCGCAGCATTAGGAAGGTTGAGAGACACTGGCATAAGCATTTCTATACAGGCTCAAAGTCATCTAATTTCCTTTGGCTGTTCCATTATTGGACTCTTACTCTCAAATTTTATTACCAGTCTGCTTTTGTTGATTTTTTTTTTTTTTATGTTTTTTTACTTGGGCTCTGGATGTTTGTATCCATTATGTCAGTTGATCCTAATGAGGCAGATAATGTTACAGTCTCCATTTTATACTTGAGTTCAGCTCAACTCAGGAAGACTGATGAGTATGGGCCAGTGACTCAAGCAAATGGGAAATGACTCCTCAGAGAAGTGACTCAGCAGATAAAGGAACTTACTGTTGATCCTGACACACTGAGCTTGATCACTGAAATCCAGTTTGTGGAAAGAGAGAACAACTCTTTCAGACTTCCACACATGGACTATGACCCCCACATACATACATGCACACATGACCCCCTCCCCCCAATACATAAAAAAATAAAAATAAATAAGTGTTAAAAAAAAAGAATTTTAGAAAATCAACGAACTCATCCAAACTTATTGTTAGTAAATGCTCTATTGGGATTCAAACTTAAGATCATCAAATGTCAAGGTTTATACTTAACCTCCAATTTCTTAAACTGTGGATTATGACCTTATATGGGGTACCTCATGCAGCTAGGGAACTACAGAAGGTTTTTGAAAATGGCAGTGTTACCAGGGAACGATAGTTATATTTTGTGGGTTCTTAGATTCATGCACAAAGGAATTAAAAAAAAAAAAAGACTCAGAAACAAACCTGAGTGTCATTTTATTGGAGTTTCAGGAAAAACAAAGAACAACAACAATAACAACAAAAGACCAGGGCCATCAAGCTGAAGATCTCAGAAGCTGCCAGAAAGAGGAGGTGGCTAAGAGTATTAGAATTTAGAGGGACACAGGCAGGAGGCACAGTTCCCCACTATACCTTCAGCAGCATGAGGGGATTCCCTACTTCAGGGACCTTGACTCAGGCCAACTGAGATTTGTGGATCTGACTCATAAAAGAATTTTAGGACTACACAGATCATGAAGGAGAGCTGAAGTCTCATGAAGACATTTTACTATGAGCTTAAGTGTGAGGGTGAGAAAGAGATGCTCAGAGACAAACACATGAAACTCCAGAGCATGGGTGTGGCCTCCTCTAGGAGATAGTCATAAAAAGGAAGACAGATTCAAGTGTAGACATGAGCTCCGCAGGGCAAAGCTGCAACTCTGCCTGTCTCTGTCTCTCTGACACTCTCTTTATGTGTCTCTGTCCCTCTCTCTCTCCCTTTCCTTCTCCCTTTCCCTCTCCTTCTTCCTCTTTCTTCCCCTTATCCCTCCCCTTCTCCTCTTCCCCTTCCCCTCTACCTGTCCCTCTGCCCTCTCCCCTACCTCTCCCCCTCTTCCTCTCCCTCTTCTTCTCTCCTTCCCCTCTCCTCCCCCTCCCCCGCTCCCTTACTTCTCCCCCTCTTCCTATTCCTCTCCTCTCCCCAACCCCCTCCCCTTTTTTTCCCCCTCTCCCTTCCCCTCCCCCTCCCTTCCCCATCACCCTCCCCCTTTCCTTCTCCTTGTCTCCTTCTCCCTGTCTTCCTCTCCTTGTCTCCCTCTCCCTGTCTCCTTTTTCCTCTCCCTCTCCAGGACCATTGTGGTGTATAGTTACTATCTTTAAAGGGTTCCTAACAAATCTAAGTAAAACACCGGTAGAAATGAAAGTTACTGAAAAAGAAGGAAGCTTCTACAAACACTCATTGACTGATTAGAACATTAATGATTGTGGAGGGGTTAGAATGTTGCAGGTTCAAAGTCTAATTAAAATTGCTATCTCTAGCTCCTTCAAATGATATTTATTGACAACCTCTGTATGTGACATAACTACTCTGTAACTATTAGGTAAGTCCTTTGACCTTTGACACACATAAACAGATCTTTAGCTTCCATCAATAACCCCAAAGCGATCTAAGGCTTATATCAGAGCTGCCCCCGCTTTGCTGTAGTCTGCCTATGTGACATACCCACTAATTTGGAATGTGGATTGATTTATGATTTTTTTTTGTTCTGTTATCATAAACACTCCATGAAGAGGCTGCCACAATGGAGCGTAGAATTTGGGGTACCCTGAATCTGTGTTCATGACCAAAACCACTCATATTTAGTTACAGCATAAACTATCTTTTATTCCCCTTTGAAACAAGAGCTGTGTCTACCTTACTTGCTCACCACCCTATGTTTTTAGACAATGACTCTCACTAAACCTGGGGCCCATCAATTCAGATAGGCTGGCCAGCGAGCCTGGGGAGTCCAGGGCTGGGATGACAGATGAATGCTACTGAACTAGATGTTTTATATGGGTGATAAAAGAGTTCTGAACTTAGACCTCCATGCTTGCTTTACCAACCAAGCAATCTCCCTGGTGCCTGGTCCCCTGCTCCATTGTGACAGGCCTATCTGAATTAACCCTTAAGGGGAGGGATGATGATATGCTTTTACCATCTTGTCAGGTTTTGAATAATATAGATTACTATGCCATCAGCCAGGGCCAAAAGTAGAACCTGGATTGTATTCTTCTGACAAAAGTCATGTAACAGAGTAGATACCAAAGAAGTAAAGAAAAGAAAGCTAAATCTACAAAGTAGCCATGTCTTACCTGAGGAACTAGCTTTCTCCTAAGGGGCTTCAACCAAGTTGTTTCCCCCATGTCTCTTGGTATTTTACATATTCAGGTTGAGAGCCTATGTTGTTTTCTCCCTCCTTGTACATGGCATATTAAATTCCAAAGTAGGAAATTATGATAGCTATCATTCCTTAAAAAAAGAAATCAGCATCTGGGGCCTCTGCAGGTAGGAGTACTTGCTACCCTCTGAGGACTAGGACTTGGTTCCCAGCACCCACTTGGTTACAACTACTTGTAACTCCAGCTCCAGGAGATCCAATGCCCTCTTCTGGCCTCTGTGGGCACTCATGCAGACACACAGATAAAAAAAAAACTAAGAGTAAATCTTTCATTAAAAATCAGTATTTTGACACAAATGGAGAAGGTGGGCCAAAGCTAACTATCCTCAATGATCTCAAAACTGGCTAGTACCAATCTAACAAAAGGACTGAAAAATTAATTTGAAATCCAGTGCATTACCAATCCATGTTTTGGAGGCAATACTCTCTGTGTTGCATTAATGTGACTTCAGTTTGGTTCTGAATATGTAACATGGACATGTTGTAGTCCCTCAGGCTGAACAATCCAATGCCTTCTTTTTTTTTTGCTCTCATGGAAGCACAATGATTTAATTATGGATAACAGAGTCTTTTAATTCTTTTGTCATTCTTCATCATGTATCAAATTGGGTTACTTTGTCTTAGAAGTTTTCATTTTAAAAATCACTGTCTGAGTTCCTCATTTGAGTTCCATTTTAAAACCTTTAAGTGAATTTTTGGCTCCGGATAATGGTAGAACTTCCAACAGTTCCTGAAATTGCTAAGCATGCTTCCATCTATTTATGCAAACCAGTGTTCTTAACATTAACAATTACAAATTAAATTATCAATCAATACTGAAAAGATACTGAAGATACTCTAGGTCTGTTGTAGCAAATATTCAGGAATTAAAAATTTAATTCTTACAGAAAATGACATAAGCACAACCATTTCAGTAGAATGTAAATTTGTCTTCATCTTTATTAAATGGTAAAGTTATACATGCCAAATAACTGCTTTAAAAAAGTTTCTTTATGATTTGTTATCAGTAAACATTTTAGTTATATACCTATATCCCCAGAGTCATATTAAAAAATGTCTTAGGCTATCAGGGATGATACATGGACAAATTGAAGAGGCCCTTCCCTAAACCTATGTTTCTCCAGCACAGTGTTCCTTCCTTCAGATGTCAATCCTGTACCTGTCTAAGGCTTCCTTGAAGGGAGGGGAGTGCCCCTACTGTCTGTGCATGGAAATCTCCAAACTTCTTCCTTCTGGCTACTGTTTAGCTTAGTTTGATCTCGTTTCATTAAACGCAAGGACCAGAACAACACGAGGTATTTTCAGGTTCAATAAACTATCAAGGCAATGCTTATTTTCATTTTCCATGTTTTTCTGATGAGAACAGGAGATTAAAAAGTAGCCAGGAAACTTTAGGGCTGGAAATCCAGAAGCAGCTGTTCTGGAAATGGCCGTGGTCCTGTCAACAGTTCCTTCTTTGCTGGAGGCCAGAACAGAGTTCTGATTCCTGGGGCCTTATTGTCTATCTGCTGTGTGAGCACTTCTGCTCTGGAGTGAGGTGTAAGAAGTGACTCACACTGAGAGCAAGAACTCAGACACCTCATGAGTGGGACAACTGGACTACTTATCCTTCATAATTTAACCAATTTCGGCCACCAAGTCTTCTAAAATGTCTCCAGACTCAAAGATCAGTCATTCCCCATTCCCTGGCACTTGCTCCAGCTCCACAGAGCTCTGCCTTCTTTCTTTCTCTGAAATGTCTTATAATAAACCTTCTTTCTAAAATTTGCCATCATAGACCATGAATTTCCTTCTTCAAATTTGTGAGACAAGAATCTTTGACTCTGTCAAAGTTGTGTGTGACTGTGAGTAAAGCGCACCTGGGATAACAGAGAAAGTGTCCATTAAGCCCAAGTGTGTAAGTGTGTGTGTGTGTGTGTGTGTGTGTGTGTGTGTTTAAGTGTGTTTCTATGTGGGATATGGGGATGTGTATTCGTGGGGCTGTGTATGTATTTGTATGGTATGTGTGTGCCTTCATGTATGTCTGTGTAAGTGTGTGTTTCTGTGTGGGGTATGGAGATGTTTATGTGTAGGGCTGAGTATGTGTGTGCATCCATATGGTATGTGTGTGGCTGTGTGGTACATTTGTGTACCTGTGCATATGTGTATGTCTGTATCTGTGTGTGTGTCTCTATGTTGGGTATATGTGTCTGTGTATGTGTGGGACTGAGTGTGTATGTGTGTAGCTATAAGGGGTGTGTGTGTCTGTGTGTGCGTGTATCTGTATATGCGTCTATGTGTGTATGTATGTAAGTCTATGGAGGAGTGGAGGTATGTGTGTCTATCTATGTATTGTGGGAGTGTGTGTGTCTGTGTGTGTGTGTCTGAGTATGTGTGTGTATGTCTGTGTGTTTCTGTGTGTCTGTGTATGTTTGTCTGTGTGGGGTGTGAAGGTATGTGAGTCTGTGTATGTATGTGTGTGTGTCTGTGTGGGGTGTGTCTATGTGTCTATGTATGTATGTATACGTGTGAGTCTGTGTGGGGTGTGTATATGTGTCTTTGTATGTATGTGTGTGTGTGTCCTTATAGTGTGTGTCTATCTGTGTAGGGTGTGTGTTTCTGTATGGGTTGTGTGTGCCTTTATGTATGTCTGTATAGGGTGTCTATGGGGTGTCTGTGTGTGCATGTAGAAAGCTGTGGGGGGCTGTGGGGAATAAGTGTGTGTCTGTATTATATGTGTGTGTGTATGTGTGTGTGTATGTCAGTGGGGGTGTGTCTGTGTATGTATTTGTATGTCATGTGGTGTGTGTGTATGTGTCTATGTATGTCAGTGTGGGGTATGTACGTACGTGTGTGTGTGTGTGTGTATGTCTGTATGTGTTTGTGGTGTGTGTGTGTGTATGTGAGGGGCTGTGTTGGATGTACATGTGTGTGTGTATGCATGTGTGTGTGTGTGTGTGTGTGTGTGCCTGTGTATACTACCAAAGACTGCCTGTTGAGGCAGGGAAGCCCTATTTTCCTTTTCAAGCATCAGAACTTTCAAATATCCTCCCAAGAATATCAGATCTAATCTTAAAATTGATTAGGAATAATTTCTATGAGTTTTAATGCCAGTTATTTAGTAGAAAAAAAAAAAACCAAAGAAGAATGAAGATGAGCATAACAAAGAAACCACTGACAGAAGATGTGGGACCTTCTCCCCACCAGGCTCTTACATGAATGAGAGATGGCATGTTTGGAAAGGGCCTGGGGTAAATTCACATGAGAAAGATGGCGCCCCGCCAGGGATCTGTACAGACGCCATGAATTCTGTGGCTCAGCACCTGTGAGCTTCTAACCTTCCTCCTGCTCAGATGTATCTCCATTCTGCAGCCTTTTTTGTTTTTTCTTTCATTTTATATATAAAAAAAAGGCATCTAGGAAAAACTACAATAAAATAATATTAGATAAAATAAAATCTAACAAACCAAAATAAGACAAAACAAACAGAAAAAAATCTGAAGAAGAAAAACTTTAAGAAACACATATAGACACAGAGAAATATACACTTCCACATAAAGGAATCCCATAATATGTAAGCAAAAGAACCACAAGGTTAAAAGGATAAAATAAAGGCCAAACAGAGCATCATGAGACAAAAAGGCCTCTAAAAATACCACTGAGTTCATTTTGTTTTGTTCTGCTCTTAGGTGTGAATTGTATACCCAGTAAGACTCCATTGCAGAGATCTAAAGGACAATGTGTATGTGTGTGTGTGTGTGTGTGTGTGTGTGTGAGAGAGAGAGAGAGAGAGAGAGAGAGAGAGAGAGAGAGAGAGAGAACAGTTATCAACTGGAGACAGTTTCTGGGTTAGAGATGGGTTCGTGTGTTTCCTTCCCTTCTCAGTGCTGGAACCCCATCTGGCTTGCCCCTGTGCATGCTGCCATGGTCTCTTTGAGTTCATGTACACCAGTTGTGTTATGCTTAGAGGGTCTTGTTCCTTGGTGTCCTCCTTCCTCTCTGGCTCTTACACCTTTCCTGCCTCCTCTTCTGCAAAGTTCCCTGAGCCCTGAGAGGAGGAATTTGATGGAGATATCTCATTTAGAACTAAGTGTTCCAAGTCTTATACTTTCTGTACACTGTCCAGTTGGGTGTATTTACCTCCACCTGCTGTAAGAGGAAGTTTCTCTCTGACAGACACATTCCTTAACAAGCAGTCCTTCACACATCAAGGGTGAGAGTGTTACCTGAGCAATGTAGAGAAAGCAGATCTTAGGGCTCCTGTTTTCTTCTAAAAGAATGAAGACAATATTTTGACTTAGATATATTTATTATTTTTCTGTTGATATTACCTAAAATTGTGAGAGCCACTTGTACTTCAACAGATTTATACTGTGATAGCTATTTTTGGCTGTTAACTTGACTATACCTGGGATTAACTAAAACCCCAAAAGGGCTAGTCACACCTGTGAAGGATTTTTGCTTAATTAAATTGTTTGAAGTGGGATCTTTGAGGCAGGAAGACCCATTTCTACTCTGGACACATCTTTTCCTGCCTATATAAAGGACACAGAAGAAGGAAGCCTCTTCCTATGACTGCTTGCTTTCACCTCATTAGCAAGCCCATTTTTTCACTGGCATCAGAACCTACTTCTTTGAGATTCCAGCATATACTGACATCTAGGCTTATGGGCTGAACAACTGGATTCTTGGACCTTCCATTCATCACCAGTCACTGTTGAACTAGCTGGACCACAGGGTGGAAGTCACTCTAATAAGTAGCCTCCATATATATATATATATATATATATATATATATATGGAGAGAGAGAGAGAGATTTGTTGTATACGTTCTGTTACTCTAGAGAACTGTGATTAACACATACAAACCTAGCTTTACAGTTTCTTAGTCTGGCAGGCTATAAGCTCTCTCAGTAAGAAGGTAACCAGACAATGACATGAGTCTCTGGATTTAGTATAGGGATCTTGTTTCTACAGATGATTTCTGCATGATGATTACTTAAAATGTAAGATTCTGGTGTGTTTAAGTCAGTGTGTGTGTGTGTGTGTGTGTGTGTGTGTGTGTGTGTGTTAACTTTATGATCTGCCATGTGTAAAATTATAATCAACTTAACTTCTGAATTAATAGTTTTGAGGTTTTTTGGAAATCATTCTCTTAAAACTTTAAAGAATGTATCAGTTACTTTTCTGCTGATGTGATAAACATCCAAGGCAATTTGAGAGAGAGAGAGAGAAAGAGAGAGAGAGAGAGAGAGAGGGAGTTTATTTTGGCTTATGGTTGCAGAAGGATAGGAGTCCATGGGGCAGAGGCATGGCAGCAAGTGACAGACATGGAAGCTGAAGCAGGATGCTGAGGGTTCACATCTTGAAGCCTAAAACAGAGAGAAAACAACTGGAGATTGAGGAAAATTTTAAACTCTCAATGCCCCTCACCAAGTGAGAAACCCATTACTTTGTATGCTAGTATACTAACCTAAGAAACTAAAAATAAAAAAATTAAAGAAAATAGATTAAGAAATATATTTACCAAACCATAAATAGCTTTAAAAATACTTACTAATGCTTTGTTGTGGTTTGAATGAAGATGTCCTCCCAATATGCTTATATGACCCCTATTTCCTGGTGTTGCTTGGGGAGGTATGGGAGGTGTGAAGTTATTGGAGGAAGTACATCACACTAGAGGCAAGCTTTGAGAGCTAAAGACTCATGCCGTTTCCAATTTGCTCTCTCTCCCTTGTGCTTGTTGTAAGAGATATGAGTACTTGAAATGAAAATTTCTGGTTTCCTTGGAGACTCGGCTATGCCATGTGATGTTTTGCTGAAGCAGACACAGGTGAAAGGATGTTTTGCTGAAGAAGACATGTGAGAGGATGCATGATGTTTAGAAAGAATATAAATATTACTTCACAGACAGAGTGACGAGGCTCTTACATTGGTTTGCCTTGCACCAAGTTGCTGATCTTCGCTTGTTGTGACTTCATAGAGACTTCATAACTTGCCAAGGAACTTCTTGTGATATTCCAGCTGTTTCTTGCCACTTCTGCAGACTTGTGCCAATTGGGCTTTGAACTTCGAAGGTTCTTCTAAGTTGAGTGCTGCTACTGACTCATGTTTGGTGTTTGCCGATTAGACTGGGTCTCTGCTACTGATTCGTGTTTGATGTTTTGGACTGTACTGCTGATATCTGACAACAAAGATTTGGACTGCCCCAAAGAACGACTTCTAATCAGGTCCACATCCCCATTTCCTATTAACCTTTCTTTTCCCCTACCTCTGTTAGGTGAGCTAGAAGGGAGGTTGACGCTTTTAAGAACCCTATTAAAGTAGATTTTGAAAACATCCAAGCCTACAAGTATTCAGTATCCTGCTCATTACCCTCCCCACCATAATGATGTCTTAGGTCTCTGGAACCACAGACCCAAATAGAACCTGTTTTTTTCAAGTTGTCTTTGACCATTGTGCTTTTGCACAGCAGTAGAAAAATGATGCAATGGGTAAGATGCTGGGCTTAATATAAAGGAGATGGTGCACTCAGAGCCAGTAATTCACCACCACCTTCTTCCTGATTGTGCAATATAGCCAGTTGCCTCATTTTCCTGATACCATGCCTTCCCAGCTTGGTGGACTGCCTCTCCTGAAACTTGACTCTGGTGAACGATCTTCTGTTCTTGAAGTCAGTTGACAGGTATTTGTTGAGAATTTTTGTGTCTGTGTTTGTCAGAGAAATTGGACTGTGGTCTTTATGGTTGTCGTTGTGTCTTAATCAGCTTTTGGGATTAGGGTAATGCTGGGTTGTAAAAAGAGTTTTATAATGTTCCTTCTATTCTATTTTGTGGACTTGAGAATACTGAGGTTAGTTCTTCTTTGAAGTTTAGGTAAATTTCACCAAAGAATTCATCTGATCCTGAACTTTGTTGTTGTTGGTGGTGGTGATTTTGAGTGTGCATGGGGGGCAGGGTGTTATTTCAATCTCACTGCTATTGGAGATCTTTTAAACTTGTCTAGCTCATCAGGGCTTAATTTTTATAGTCATATGTATGGAGAAATTTAGCTGTTCCTTCTAGTTGTTCCATTTTAGTGAAATATGTGTTTTTAAGGTAAGACCTAATGATTTTCTGAATTTCATTGATAATGGTTCCCCACTTATGTTATTGTATTAATTCGGGTCTTCTTTCTTTCTCTTTTCCATCAAAAAAAGTTTACTTTCATGCTTTTGTAAGAAAAGTTTCCTTTATGAGATGGACGCACAGCTCACCGAAGCCCTGAGCCCTGGCTGTAGATGGAAACAGGCTTCTCTATTTCTTTTGGTTAACTTAACAAAGGACTTCTCAATCTTGCTTATTTTTTCAAAGGACCAACTTCTTATTTCATCGTTCTCTGAATTTCTTATGTTGAGCATTTGCTTTCATTTCACTAGTTTCTGCCGTGATCCTAATGATTTCTCTTTTAACTGATTTTGGGTTTGGCTTGTTCATTTTCCAGAACTCTAAGATGTATTATTTAGTGACTTACTTGACATCTTTTTAATTTCATGAACTTGGAACCATACACTTTCTCTTAGGGCTTTTATTATATCACACAGGTCCTGTTGTATTGTTTTCCTTGTCATTTGATTCTAGGAAGCTTAAAATTCCTTCTGGATGTTTTATTATTCAACCATGTGTTCTTTAATTTCCATGGGTATGTTATATTATAGGGTTTCTTTTGCTGTTGTCTTATAATCTTATTCCACTGTCTTGAGTTAGACTGCAGTGATTATTTCATTGTTCCTGCATTGGTTAAGAGTTACTTTGCATTCTTATATATGATCTATTTTGGAAAAAGTTTGATGTGATGCTGAGAAGCAAGTTTATTCTGCTGAAATTGGATGGGATGTTCTGTAACTGTCCGTTAAGTCTACTTGATCTATGACATTATTTAAGTCATCTATTCCTGTCTTTATTTTTTTGTTAGAAATGTCCATCAATTCATGAGAATAGAGTATTAAATTCACAAACTGTGCTAGTATTAATCTATGGCTTTATAGCTAATAATATTTATTTTATGAAATTGGGTGCACCCAGAATATATATATATGTAATATCCTCCCCATGGACTTTTCCCTCTTAATCAGTGTGAAGTGACCATGGTTATCTTTTGTGGCTTGATAATAGAATGAAGATACTGCTTCCTTGGTCCATTTGCTTAGAGAACTTTTTTTCATCCTTTCACTCTAAAGTGGTGTCTGTCTTTTATGGTGAAGAGCATATCTTAGGGGCAAAAATAGACAGTTCTTGCTTATTGATCTAATCTGTAATTTTGTATCTTGATTGGAAAATTAAAAGCATGAATACTGAGTTATTATGGAAAGGTATGGTATTGATTGTGCTGATTGTTTACCATTTGTCTTTTTTTCCCCTCTTCCTTTCTTGTTTAACTATCAATCCAACATTGTTGACTATTTCCTATGATTACTATTTTTTTCTTTCATTCTGAAGCATTCTTCAAGGGTTGTCTGTAGAGCACCTTCATTGTCATAGATTTCTGTCCTGGATAGTTTTATGTCAACCAAGCTGGAGTCACCTGAAAGGAGGGAACCTCAATGAGAAAATGGCTTCATAAAACTTGACTGTAAGGCACTGTCTTAACTAGTGATTGATGGGAGAATTAAAGATAATTATATTTAAGGTTTTACTGAGAGATGCTTACTAATTTCCGTATAGTTTTGTTGTTGGTTGCATTATTTGTTCTTTTTTTTTATACTTAATTTACATTTCAAATGTTTCCCCCTTTCCAGATCTCTCCTTTGGAACCTCCCTGTCCCCTCCCTCCTCCCCCTGCCTCTATGGGGGTATTCCCCCACCCACCCACCCTCTTCTTCCCTCCTTGGCATTCTCCTATATTGGGGCATCTAACACCCTCAGGCCCAAGGGCCTCTGCTCCCCCTGATGGCTAACAAGACCATCCTCTGCCACATATGTGGCCAGCACCATGGGTCCCTCCATGTGTATTCTTTGGTTGGTGATCCAGTCTCTGGGAGCATCGGGAGGTCAGGCCAGTAGACACTGTTGCTCCCTCTATGGGGCTGCCAACTCCCTCAGCTCTTTCAGTCCCTTCTCCAACTTCTCCATCTGGGACCTGATGCTCAGCCCAATGGTTGCTGTGAAGTGACTCTTGGGTATTCAGAACTTTCGAGCTAATAACCACTTATCAGTGAGTATATACCATGTTCATTCTTTTGTGACTGAGTTACCTCGCTCAGGATGATATTCTCAAGTTCCATCCATTTGCCTGTGAATTTCATGAAGCTATTGTTTTTAATAGCTGAGTAGTATTCCATTGTGTAAATGTAACACATTTTCTGTATCCATTCCTCTGTTGAGGGACATCTGGGTTGTTTCCAGTTTCTGGCTATTATAAATATGGCTGCTATGGACATAGTGGAGCATGTGTCTTTATTACTTGTTGGAGCATCTTCTGGGTATATGCCCAGGAGTGGAGTAGCTGGGTCCTCAGGTAGTATTATGTTCATTTTTCTGAGGGTCTGCCAAACTGATTTCCAGAGTGGTTGTACCAGTTTGCAATCCCACCAGCAATGGAGGAGTGTTCCTCTTTCTCCACATCCTTGACAGCATGCATTATTTGTCCTTTAGTCTTCACTGTTAGCATCTGGGATCTGCCTGTTCCCTATCCTGGGCATGATCAATTCCATTCTTGCTCATCTTTATTCATCTTTTTTCTCCTTACATTTATCCTTTCCTGTGCTTTCATGATTAAGATCACCTTTCTTTCTCCTCTGTCTATATGTCTTTAAGTGTTGTGTGTTATCAGCCAGAGACTACTCAGACATGGGTTTAAGCTGATGGGAAGTCTTTATTAGCTGGTCAGTGACTACAGTGAATGTTCAGAATCCCAGTGTAGCCCCAAGCCTTTCTCAATGTGAGCATTTAAGCACAAATAAAACATATCCTGGGCTGGCATACTTCAGTTAATAAGAACAGTTAGCCCAAAGTGGAACTACAGAAGCTAAAAAGCAAGGTTAGTGCATTTAGTGACTTCTCATAACTATTGACTTCAATTGATTAGGTTTTTGCTTTTGTTTTGACAAGTGGTACTGTCTATATGCTGAATTTTATAGCCTGAATGCCACTTGCATCATGGAGTTGATTGTGCTGAGATTTCAGGGCTTACTAAGGTCTGGGGACCTATTATATAAGTACCTTCTGAGTAGTATGATTAATATATACTGAGTAGTATTATATAAGTAGTCTGGTCGTAATGGCTGCCTTGAATTTTGCTTGTCTTTAATGTACTTATTTCTCCGTCAATTTTAAAGACAGCTTTACTGGCTATATGAGTCAGAGTTCTCTAGAGTAATAGAAGTTACACACACACACACACACACACACACACACACAAATACAAGCTGTGGTTCAGCAAATCCAGCAATGGCTAGCTATAAATTAATCCAGAGGTTGCTCAATCCACAGGCTAGAAGTCTCAGCTAGTTTTCAGTATATGCTTGAATCTCAAAGTAGGCTTTAATGTCTGTGAAAATTCTTGCAAGCAGGCAAAGAGCAAAAGTTTCTGTCTTCCATGTCTTTATATAGGCTGCCAGCAGAAGGCATTACTCAGATTAGATCTGGATTAAAGGGGTATCTTCCTACCTCATAGAGCTGATTTAGAGTAGGTCTTCTTACTTCCAATTAAACAAAAATCTCTGTCAGGTATGTCCTTCATCTTTTGGATTTTTTTTTTCTTTTTTAATTCCAGGAGCAGTCAAGTTGACAACCAAGAACAGCTATCGCACTGGCTACAGTTATTTACTTTTGTGGCTGTAATGTGTTTTTATGCGTTTCCTGGCTTCTAAGTTTGATGACGAGAAACTTTTAGCTCTTAATATTGTCTCTTTGCTTCCTATTTTTGATATCTTTATAGGTCATCGAGATGACCACTCTTCAAGGTTCTTGCTTCCTGCCCCAGGAAGTCTATTTTGTTTTCTGTGTTTGAGAGTCGCTTGCTGTAACTTTCCTTTGACAACTCTCACAGAAGTAACCACTACTCTGCCATCTAATACCCCCTCCAATCTGGTGTGTGTGTGTGTGTGTGTGTGTGTGTGTTACGCTTGTCACCATTATCTGTCCCAATACATATTCCTTCAAAGCACATAGACACAATTCACATAAGATTTCATTATTTAGCTGCCAATCAGTAGGAGCAGTGCAGGCTGACCCTGTAGCAGCCTCTGATGGTTTGTGTCTTGGCTCCTTGTGGTAATTATTTTCATAGGTGTGATGCTAGATGCTGCTAAGTATATGTCTATCTGAGAAGGACAATTCCTGAGTGTTTATCTAAAGATAATTCTTTGTCTATTTGCCCCCATTTCACATTTGTCACTGTGCCTTCCCTTGCTTTCTGTTACTCAGGCTTTCTAGTCCAGCTAGCTGGCTCCTTGTGTACTAACTCCTCTTAGTGCCCTTCTGCAAAACCTAAAGAAAACATTAGCTACTCTCACTGTTCAGAACATTCTTTGACCTATGTTTAGTTTCCACTTTATTATGTTTTGTTTAAAATGCTGAAGCTTAAAATTTGAAGTTAGAACTAAAGGAAAAAAGAAAACCCTTTATGAGAAGGGACATCAAGTTCATCCCTGACACCTTGCTTGGGATATATCCTCAGCCAAGTAAGAATAACACTGACTTGAGTACTCACAGGCTTCTAGTATCTTAAGACAATCAAAGAGAAGTGGACTTCTTTGGCTTCAGTGGAATAAATTTAAGTGTGAAAATTATTAACTATGATAGCATTGTGGTCTATATTACTACAATAAATGAATATAAAATTATTTGTAGTGGACTTGGTGAGGATGGTTGGGAGGATGGTGAAGATGCCTTTAACTAGCATATTGAAGTCTCCAGATTTGGTCCCTATCAACACACACACACACACACACACACACACACACACACTACTGTAAAATGATAAAATATAAACAGAACATGTTAATTTTCTTCTATAGAGTCCTCCAAAATAGATTTTTGTCCTTTGTAATGAATCCTAAAGTCTGTGGGCAGGAAGAAAACTACATATTTCATATACTCTAAAAAATAATCAAATATAGCATTCTTTGTTTCCAAAATTCCTTGTGATATGTACAAGACATATGGAATACTAGGAAGGGTATAAATACCAAGTTTGCTTGTAGTATGTTAGTTCCATTAGAAGGGCAGGCAAATCGGGCCCACATCATGTGTATATATAATATAATTCCATTGAGTCTCACTTCCTATTAAATACTGCTAATAATGAGGGTTTAACAGTGTTCAATGTGGTTCCTAGCAGACACTATTGTCACTGAGAAGTCCTGTTCAGATCTCTTTCCACATTGCTCAGTCAACCTTGGCCAAAGTCAAGATAGTGCCATCTCATTTCAAAGGTATAATGAGACAAGTATATTTCCAATCATGTCTGAGAACAATAGCCAATTCCAACTTTTAGTACTTCCAGTCTATTTATTCTCTTGCTTTCTATGTAATTTTCTATGATTATCCATCCCTTTTACTTAGTAAAAGGGATGTTTTACCAATGGCCTGAGACAGGACTTGGTGAAGATGGAAGTTACTTCCTTTGATATTTTTTCCTGAAGTCTTGCATTCCCCTCAAGCACTTTTAAAGGTAGGTGATATACTCAGGGTCCAATTTCCATTTGCTGACTTCAACTTTCCCTTCATCTCAGCCTCTTAAGTATTTTAAAAACAGTGATTCCCTTTCTCATCCACTTATGGAGATGAAGTAATGTAAAAAATATTAATGTATGATCTTGACTTATTGAATAAGGCAGAAAGACAACAATAATAACTACCATAATTCTCATACAAACGTTACCTGGACTAGCTAGCTGTGGTGGCACACAGTTGTCATCCTAGCAGTAGGATGGTAAACTGGGGCCAACCTAGACAACATGGTAACCCATCTGAAAAAATAAATAATACAATAATGGCAAGCTGGGGCCAACCCAGACTTCATAGCAAAGCCCATCTGAAATAGTTAATAATACAACAAAGTCACCTGAATTGGAGTATCTTAAAATTAAACTCTGGATTAGTGAAGGTGATCTTACACATTCTTTGGTACTATAATTACACAAGGGTCAGGAACAAACTTAGTGTTATATAAAGGACACAGTTTTATTATTAAAATATATGTCTAGACATAATAAACTTGGTAGTAGAGTTGTGTTGAAGATACTCTCAGAGGAGGGGTTTAAAGCATTGATTGTAGTCCAAGAACAGTGGATCAAGATGCCTGCAAAATCAGACTTGACCTAAAGTCTACAGAGTTACTGGGAGCCAAGATGAGAAGAACACTGCTGTTCCTAGGTCCAAGTGTGGTGTTGAAAACATAGCCTGAAACCAGTTTGCACCTTCTTTATATTGAATATAGTCAGCCATGTTTAGGACCTGTGTCAGGATAAAGTCACAAAACTGACAAAGATAAAAAGTCAGACTAGTGCTTTTCAACCATGTCAAAAACAACAAAAACAACAGAGAACAAAAGACAAAAAAACTGAACAATGTGAATTGCTAATTATGCAATTATCTATAGTGAATAAAGTTTTGTAGAACTAGAAAAAAATAATATGTGGTCTCAAGATTTCTATGCAAGGAATGTTTACTGAGATGTCTGGAAACAGAAAAAGACAAAAAGTTATGGATCATGTCTTTTACAGAGCCCTTCCTGGTCTTTTAGAAATCACAATATACTAACTAGAAAGGACACCCTTGGTGGGTACTTTTAACACATTAAAGACTCAAGTAACCAGAGACAATCCTCCATTAGATCAATATTCTTTTGAAACAAAGGATATAGCTATAGATATAAATATAGATATATAGATTTTTTTTCAGTATGGAAATTCATATACTAATTAAACTTAAGTCTACATTCACTGTATAAAAGAAATGCTTGAGAAATCCGATCCATTTTAAAGATTTAATTTTACTATTTTTCAATTATGTACATATGTGTGTGCTTATGGATGGGTAAGTACATTAGAGTGCAGGTGCCCAGGCAGTTCAGAAGAGAGCGTCAAACCTCTTGGAGCTGGAGCTACAGCAGGTTGTGAGCCACCCAATGTGGATTATGCAAACCAAACTCAGGTCTTCTACAAGAGCAGTATGTACTCTTAACCTCTGAGTCATTGCTCCAGCCCACCAATCCATTCTTATAGAGCAGATAGACTAAATTTTGAATTAAGGGACAATAAGCCAGTACTCAAAGGCTCAGGAAAAAAAAAAAAGTGATCTAAAGCTAAGAAGAAATGCCACCCATAGAAACCACCTAGGACTAAACGTCAGGTTTCATAGAAAAGGCGCAGTGACTCTTATAAAAGGAAAAGTTGTCACAATAATTAAACAGATGAGGAATATAGCAGAGGAAAAGAAATTATTTAAAAAAAAAAAAAAAAAGAGGCAGGCTCCTCCCTGTTCCAGAGACAGCAGCATCTTCTTGTGCAGTGCCAGCCTCATCCCGTAGACAAGATGGTAAAGGTTGGTGTGAACAGATTTGGCCATACTGGGAGCCTGGTTACCAGAGCTGCCTTCTGCTCTGCAGCTAGCAAAGTGGAGATTGTTGCCATCAACGACCCCTTCATTGTCCTCAACATGGTCTACATGTTCCAGTATGACTCCACCCATGGCAAGCAAATTCAACGGCACAGACAAGGCTGAGAATGGGAAGCTTGTCATCAACCAGAAGCCCATCACCATCTTCCAGGAGCAAGATCCTGCTAATATCAAATGGGGTGATGCTGGTGCCAAGTATGTCATGGAGTCTACTGGCGTCTTCACCAACATGGAGAAGTTAGGGGCCCACTTGAAGGGTGGGGCCAAAAGGGCCATCATCTTCGCCCCTTCTGCCAATGCCCCCATGTTTGTGATGGGTGTGAACCAGAAGAAATAAGACAACTCACTCAAGATTGTCAGCAATGCATCCTGCACCACCAACTGCTTAGCCCCCCTGGCCAATGTCATCCATGACAACTTTGGCATCGTGGAAGGGCTTATGACCATGGTCCATGCCATCACTGCCACTCAGAAGACTGTGGATGGCCCCTATGGAAAGCTGTGGTGTGATGGCCGTGGGGCTGCCCAGAACATCATTCCTGCATCCACTGATGCTGCCAAGGCTGTGGGCAAGGTCATCCCAGAGCTGAACGGGAAGCTCACTGGCTGGCCCTGCCTTCCGTGTTCCTACCCCCAATGTATCCATTGTGGATCTGACATGCCACCTGGAGAAACCTGCCAAGTATGATGACATCAAGAAGGTGGTGAAGCAAGCATCTGAGGGCCCACTGAAGGGTATCCTGGGCTACACTGAGGACCAGGTTTTCTCCTGTGACTTCAACAACAACTCCCATTCTTCCACCTTCGATGCTGGGGCTGGCACTGGCATTGTTCTCAATGACAACTTTGTCAAGCTCATTTCCTGGTATGACAATGAATACAGTTACAGCAACAGGGTCATGGACCTCATGGCTTCCAAGGAGTAAGAAACCCTGGACCATCCACCTCAGCAAGGACACTGAGAGCAAGAGAGAGGCCCTCAGTTGCTGAGGAGTCCCTGTCCCAACTCGGCCCCCAACACTGAGCATCTCTCTCAGAGTTTCCATCCCAGACCCCATAATAACTGGAGGGGCCTAGGGAGCCATCCCTACTCGCTTGAATACCATCAATAAAAGTTCGCTGCACCCCCTCAAAAAAAGAGCCAAATGGAAGTTTTTATCTGAAAATGGAATATCAGAAAATAAAAATTACTAAATAGCATTACTGAAAATAAAGGAAATAAGATAAAAATGAAAACAGACAAATCAAAATGATGATTAAATCTGATGAACAGAGAGAAAAACTGACCAAAACAATTTAAAATGTTTTTAGATTTATTATGTATATGGGTACTTTGCTGTATGTATGTGTGTATGCCATGCACATGAGCCTGCTGCCCTAGGAGATCAGAAGAGGACATCAGATGCCCTGAGACTGGAGTTACAGACAGTTGTGAGCTGCAGCATAGGTGCTGGATATTTAACTCAGATCTTCTGCACTAGCAACAAGTATTTCAACCACTGAGCCAACTCTCCAGCCCCAATCCAAACAATTTTTAAAATGGTCTGGTGAAAGAGGGCACAAATTTGAGAGGGAGCAGGGGTGGGGGGCAGGTGGGAGGAGACACAGGAAGGGCTGGAAGGAGAGAGCTGGAGGAAATGCTATAAATACAGAGCATGTTTATGGAAGTTTTAAAAATTTAACAATAGAAAAGGCCTTGGCGCCTATAGGACAATATCAACAGTTCTAACTCATGTAGTAAGTGTATAAAGACACAAAAAGATTAAAAGTTTAAGATTTTATTTTAGAGTATCAAGAATCTCAACAAATTTGAAATATATACAATGAAAATCACATCTAGAAATCACATCCTAATCAAAAGATTAAAAACCAAAGCTAAAGAGAAAATTCTTGAGGAAATAGATAAAGAGAAAATAGCTGAGGCAAAAGTCATCTCACACAGGCATGAAGCATCAACGATACCTCATTTCTCACCAGAAAAAAAAAAAAAGCTAAGAATGACATACTGAAAATGCTAAAATAAAATAGTTAATATAAATATTGAAGCACATACAACACTTGAGTTTGCAACCCATAAACCTATAATAAAAAGTGAACTAAAGAGAAGTAGCACTCTACAGAAATGTCAGCCTAAAGCAAGGAATGAAGAACACTATAAGTAGTAAGTGTATTTTGAACTGTTGTGGTTGGGATCTTAAGTGCACCACAAAGGCATTTGATGTTATACATTTGGTCCTCAATGTGTTGAGAGATGGGGCCTTTGGGAGAAGACTGGCTCATAAATAACTCATTAGGCAACTGGGAGGCAGTGGGAGGCCTTGTGAGATGGCCTTGCCATTGTTAACCTTGGTTGTTAACTTGACTGGATAGAGAAGCACCTAGCTAACAAAGCATACCTTGTGGTGAAATCTCTTCTCTCTCTCTCTCTCTCTCTTTCTCTCTCTGCTTCTGGCCCGGAGGCCAACAGTTTTTGCTCTGTAATATCCTAACTGCTGACTCAGAAACAGTGGAATAAAGTAACCATGCACTGAAATCTCTGAAGCAATAGCCCCAAATAAATTTTTCCTCCTTGTTTATCTTGACTGTTTTGTCACAGTCATAGAAAGTTAACCCAAAAGGACAACTGATTACATTAATTTTATAATATTGCATTATGAAATTTATAGTCTATACAAGAATAAAATACATGACAACAATAGCACTGGGGTGGTTAATCTTAATTGTCAGTTTAGGATTTAGAATTCTGTGGAAACAAATCTCTTGGAACCTGTGTGAGGGAATGTGCAGATTGATTAACTAGGGTGGGAAAACCCACTAGTAACTGTTGTTTGGGCTGTGGTCCTGGAATGACTGAAGAAGAGAAAAGAAGCTGAGCAAAATTATCCATTGTCCTCTGCCTTCTCACTATGGACACTGTATTAGTCAGGGTTCTCTAGATTACCAGAACCTGTGTGTGTGTGTGTGTGTGTGTGTGTGTACGCATGCGAGCACTTGTGTGGGCATGTGCATGAGTGTACACGTATGTGTGCATGTGCGTGTGCATGTGTGTTGTTTTTCTATGATTTACAGGCTGTGGTCCAGCTTTCCAACAATGGCTGGCTATGGTCAGAAAGTCCAAAAAATCTAGGAGTTGCTTAGTCCAGGACACTGAATGTCAAGCTGGTCTTCTTAGATGCTTAAATCCAGATGGAATGGCTAATGCCATTGTGTGAATGGACCTTCTAGTAAAATGAAAGCAAGCAGACAAGGAGAAAAAGCTTCCTTCTTTCATGTCCTTCTACAGGCTTCCATCAGAAGATGTGGCCCAGGTTAAAGGCATTTCCTAAGATCTAGATTAAAGGTCTATGTCTTCTTACCTCAAGATCCAGATTAAAAGTGGATCTTCTTACTTCCAAAAATCCCTCACAGGTGTGCCCTCTATTTTTGGATGTTAGTTAATTTCAGATATAGTCAAGTTGACAATGAAGACCTGCCATCATTGACAGAATATGACCAGCTGCCTCCTGCTGCTCTATTTTTCAGTCCACAACTGACAGTGTCCCTTGGAACTGCAAGTCAGTCATTTCTTAAGCTTTTTTTTGTTGAGTATTTGATCACAGCAATAAGAAAAGTAACTATGACAAGCCACAAAAGATAGCATAATGTTAACTTAGCAGGATGATATGTTCAGATGCAGAAAGTAATGCTTAGAGCAACCAGTAACAAAAAAAAAAAAAAAAAAAAAAATACATACCCGCATTGATTAACTTTAATGATCAGCTTGACACAACCTAGAATCACTTGGAAATAGAGTTTTTCTTAGGAATTCTTTAAATCAGGTTTGGCCTGTAGGCATATTTGTAGGAGATTGTTTTGTTCTTTTATTAATGTAGGGACACCCAGCCCCTTCTACCTTTCCCTAGGCCAGGGATCCTGAACAGTGTAAGACAGAAGAAAGCTGGCTGAGAGCAAGGAAGTATATGGTTATTCTCTTGTCCCTCTCGGCTGTGGATGTGATATGACTAATTGCCTGGGTTCCTGCCTTGACTTCCCTGAATTGCAGGATTATATCCTGGAATTGCAAGCCAAATAAACCCTTTCCTCTCCTAACTTGCTTTTTGTCAGGGTACTTTACCATAGCAACAGAAATGAAACTAGAACAATTTCTAAATGGAATACTTGAATGTATTTGATAGGAATTTAAAACAAGCTAGAAAATAGATATAAATACATAATAGGTATAAAATTGTAGCTGTCTAGACTGTTCAAAGCTAATGACAGGTCTAGTAACGATCCATGTGAAGATCTGTATTTCAGGGATTGTTATGTTTGTGGTGGGTGTAATGGATGCAGGAAGCAATCAAACTTTCTAGGGTGCTGGTTTGCAGTGTGTCAGCAACAGTGCTGTCTGGGCAGGAGCTCGTTAGAAATCCACAATGGATTTCTACCAAATCCAGAATTAGCCTGTCTCTACTTGATTCTTACACAAATTTAAATATAAGAAATAAGGACAACAGATGGTTCAGTAAGTAAGATACTTACTGCCAAGCCTGAAGACCTGTGCATTCCTATACATGCATGTGAGCGCGAGCGCGCACACACACACACTAAAAAGTAAATGAATTTTAAAGAAACATTGCTGTAGAATTTTGTCCTGTGGTTTACTTGGAACATATATAAGTGATTTAGAGATTTGAATATTGAGTCATTCTAGTGATACATGTTTTCCTGAAAACATGACTAAATTTGGCAAATTTTAGTCATTTGGCATGACTAAATTTTATTACATCTCAGAGACAAGGTTATATTTCTGGATTTTAAAAATATCTTTTGTTTATTCTTTGACAATTTCACATATGTATAGATCATATCTTGATCTGGCCCACCCCTAATCTGGTTTTTAAAATCTTCATGAGGAATCACCACTCAGGCCTTTAGAAATGTCACTGACATTTCTTAGTGTTTTTATGCAGGGGATATATGTCTTTAAAAATCATTTCTTAATCACTAGAGTTCAGATTACAAACTTGTTGATTACTAGATATTCAGTTGGATATAAGAACTAAGACAAGAGCCTCTGACTCATAATTCTTTCCATTATAAAAAGCCACAACCCACCGATTTAAAATAGAGTGTTTCAGGACCACATAATTAATTTGGGTATATTTGAAGAGCTTAAGTATTTCTATTGAAACTGTCTGTGATAAAACATTCCCAATACAAAACATGGGTTTGAGTTCATTTGTAGTTAAATACTAATACTTGCATAAGGTAGGGAGGTCTGTGGAAATACTGTCATTCTAAGGACAGTATTTCATGATGGTATGAAGTACAGGGTACATGTGTTTACCCCCATTAACACAGGATTAAATATTTCCCACATTCTCAGTAGTATGTACTTCTGCAAATATGTAGACCTGACTTTTCTCACATCTTCCTATTTTGGGCTAGGGTAGGTTGGACATAGCTGTAGAAACACTATAGGAGCTCACAACCTGGAGAAATATGGATTTGGTATGTGTCTTCAAAGTTTCTTCAGGTGATCTCCAGATCAAAGTGAAGAAGACCAAGATGCCCGTCGTTGGCTTTGGTGTGTGCTGGGTTGTAGAGAAGCTCTGTTCTCAACATTCTGCAGAGCAAGAAATTAAAAGTTTGTACCCTGTAGTTTAACTCTCTTTGTGGAAAGTACCAGAACTTGAGGCTTCATAATCAGACTTTAGGTTTTCAGACCCAGCTGCATGATTGGAACCATCTAGGTCTGGAGCTATAAAAGGCACCGGTGCTCACATCTCTTCCCTGACATTCTGACTGAATTGCTCAAAAGGTATGATCTCAGCATTGTGGTGATTAACACTACTCCTGGTGACCACTGATGGGTTGGGGGTCTCTATGTCACAACTCTGGGCCTCACCTTGCCTCCTTCCGCAAGGGAAGTGGTCCTCAGATGGCTTTATTCTGTCTCCCTAGACTACCCACTTCAACTCTTTTCCAAGCCTGGGTCCTTCTTACCACGGTGAATGAGTTTTTAATCTCTTAAGTCTTAGAAATTGCTATGGGGTGAACTCTGCTCTCCAAATACCTTATGTTGACATCTCAATACAGAGGGACTCAGTCTGGGGTTTTATTTAGAGACAGAGCCTTTAATGAGGCAACTGAGATAACATGAACTCACAAGAAAAGTTTGAGATAGTCAAGTAAGAAGCCATGCTACTGCACACTAAGGCAACTATTGAGAGCAACCGGGTACAGTTCATCTTTTAAAGAAAGAATTTTGAAAGCCTTCACTATAAAAAAATCATAAACATCTAAAAATATTGATACATTTTACCCAATTTAAACATTATATAAGGTGTGCATTACATCTATTAATGTGTATAAATCTTATATTATTTTTAAACTTTGTATTATTAGTTTGTATGTGTGTATGTGTTTGTGTATGTGTCTCTGTGTGTACAAGCTCTCTGTATGGGCCAAGTGTGGAGCATTTGAGAGGCATTTGAGAGGCAGAAGCAGGCAGATCTCTGGAGTTCCAGGCCAGCTTGGTCTACATAAAGAGTTAGACAAACCAGGTAACAAAGTGAGACCTTGTCTCACAAACACAAAACATGTTATGTGCCTATAGACACATGTGCATGGTGTGTGTATGTGGAGAACAGTCTTGTGGAGTTGACTCTTCATCTCTAAGAAGCTACTAATGAGCTCAGCCACTGCTTCCTTGATTACAAAGCAGGGCTGTCACATGCCTTTGTATATTGTAACTTATTTCATCTCATAAACCAAAATTCAGACCATTAACAAAATAAGCCCTTTCCTTCCCAAGTTGCTTTTGATCATGGTATTTTGTCATAGCAATAGAAAGAAAATTAGGATATTTACTAAACTGTATTTACTTAATTCAACATGGACTCCTACATTTTAAAAGTAAATCTTATTGTTTATATTTGAGTTTTACAGCACATTAATGATGTTATACGGTGGATAATAGCATTTTTAAATAGAGTAGCATCCACCCACATGCTTTTCTAAGTATGACAAGAACCATTAAAATCTACTTATGTGACCTAAATCACTAATAAATTCAACTAATCACAGTCTTCATGTTGTACATACTTGTTATTATTGGTGTGTTATCACTAGCAACAGGGCCTCCAGAATTATAAGTACCCAGGAATCAAGTCTATGTACATAGCAACCTTCTGTAGGACATCTAGATTTACCACTTGGGAATATGCTACTGAACACTCTGTGTGTTTGAATATTGCAACTGACCCCTCAGTCCTGGTTACCTCTTGGGGATTCTACATTTTCTGTTAATCATTCAGAAGCCAATTCCTTCATAGATTGCATTTGTTTCAGATGAATTGTATGATATTTTTGGCAGTCCTGGCCTCATTTACACAGGAACTTTTGCATTGTAAAAAAGTACAGAAAATGGATGGCATCTTTCTTCCTTGTCTTATCTTCAACACTTCTAAAAAGAAAAAACAAGAGATGGTTAAGGCAGACCTTAAGACACTGGGTAAAGCAGGACAGCAAAGAGGATGTACGTTCCCCTTGATGGTGATGGTGAAATGACAGCCTTTACTTATCTGTTTACTGTCTCACACTATCTCATTAATTTACCTTCCCAAGACTCAAGACAGTCTTTTGATTTGATTTGGTATAATGCAACCTTACCATACAGATAAGAAACTGCAGTGTTTGGAGATTAGGCAATATCCGGTAAACCAGGCAGCAGTAATTTTCATTCCAAAGTATCTATCTAAAAGCCAGAAATCTTTGCGTTCCATTTTTGTTTAGTAAATGCACATAAGGAAAAAAGAACTCACATAAACAGCTTAATGAGTTATCACAAAGCAAATGCATATAAGCATCAAGTGGCTCAGGAAATTAATGTTACTAGCATGCCAGAAGGCTTCCTCTCATCCTCTCAGGCACCAGTCCTTCTCTCACAAAGTTGGCCACTACCTTTCTGTCTAATACCAGAGACTGATTTGCCTGCATTGTTGCTATAGAAACCAAGTCATATGGAATGCACTTCCTTGTGCCTAATTTCTTGCTTTAACCATTATCTCGTGTGATGCTTTTTAAAAATTTCAGTGTGTGAGACAACTTCCAGGAATCAATTCTTTCCTTCCACCATGGGTTCTGGAGACTGAGCCCAAGTTGCCAGGTTTACTGAGCTATCTTGATGGCTTTATAACATTTTCTTGAAATGAGAATAGCAATATTTTATATGTTCTCTTCACCAGATAATATTCATTGTCTGATAGAATAGCATACTTCATTTTCATCCCACTATTGTCATTCAGCCTACTATTTTTTAAAAGGTAGTTTTGTTACGTGTATACATGGAGCCACAATGAGTAAGTCATAAGGCACAGTCATGTCAACTT